>JAXIVJ010008960.1:5000-42500 GCA_036785665.1 Chirona hameri
GAATGGAGCGGTCTGCGCCCCACTCTCGACCAGCCAATGACTTCATAATATTAATTCGCCGTGTACATCTCTGCACTATAAATAATTGAAGTGTGGGATGAACGAGAGACGAGTGTCTAAGTTTTTTCCAGATACTTGAATGATTTGACGAAAGGGATAATGTTATTGATATTTTAATGGAATGTAGGGTTCCACATATACAGTTTTTTCGAAAAAAATAGGGATGCCAGTTTACTTGGAGAAATTTCCAGACCCCATTGGTCGCACCATACCTTTATATCAATGAGTACTAGTTGTACAATTGTGTTGGCTTGATCAACACTGGAGTGCGAGAACCACACCGCCAGGTCATCAGCGTACATTGAAAATTGGAGACCTTTGCCGATCTTATTAATATTACTGAAAATGTCGTTAATCATAATTAAAAATAGGGTTGGGGAGAGGACCGATCCCTGTGGGACACCGTGGTCCTGATTTTATTTGGAGAATATGTGTTGCCGCACCTTACATTAAAAGTTCTATTGCCTAAAAAGTTTGTTATAAATTTTGCGAGTCGACCTCGGATTCCGGCCTTATGGACTTTTACTAAAAGTGCAGTCTTATTGACTCTGTCAAACGCAGCTCTCAAATCAAGGAAGAGGACGACCGTGACCTCTCTTCCTCGAAAGCCGCGCTGGACAGAGTCAACAAGACCAACTAAATTGTCCGCAGTGGATCGACCAGGTCGAAAACCACTTTGCTATGGGGAGAGTAAATTATTTGATTCAATGAAAGTCCTGATACGTCCATTAACCATGCGTTCGAATAGTTTACATGCGCAACTAGTTAGAGAAATAGGGCGATATCTAGCGGGAGAAGATTTAGGTTTGCGAGGTTTTAGTATAGGAATTAGCGTACTACTATGCCAAGATTCAGGGAAAGTGCCTTCAAACTACATGGTATTGAAAGCTGTTAGTAAGTTAGTGAGACCAGTCTCAGTTAAGTTTTTAAAGAAGGAGTAGTCAATTTGATCTGGCCCTACAGAAGTTTTACCGCATTTACTGATAGCATATGTTAGTTCTGAGTTGGTGAAGAGAGAGTTATATATTTCTACGTTGTTAGAGTCAAAGCTAAGAGATTGAAATTGATCGTTAAGTTGGTTAGTAAAAGTTGGTGTACATTGTTGTGTTGATGATATGTTAGCGTAATGTTGAGCAAATTGTGTTGCCACCTCTAGAGGGATCGTGTAAGATGTGTTGTGTATTTGTAAGTGTGGGATTTTGTATGACGGTGGTCATTTATTTGAAAATGATCTAATTAATGTCCACATTTGTTAAATGGAGGTAAATCGAGTAAAAGTAGATGAGAATTCCTGCCAAGATTCATTTTTTGCTTTGTCAATGACTGTTTTAGCCAGAGAGCGGGTCCTCCGTACTTCGTTTTCGTTGGCTGCAGTAATACAGGCTTGAAATTTTATAAATGCTCTTTTCCGGAGGGCCACAGCTCTCTGGCATTCTGTGTTCCACCACGGGGCAGTACGCTGCCTCGGGTGGTGTTGTGTGTGTGTGTGTGTGTGCGTGTGTGTGGAATGTGTTGGTGAGCTGATGCGAGAATAGAGTTTTAAAATGTGTTAATTTCGGTCTGGGAGTTAACGGGGTGATTAGTGTCAATGTGTTTTTGAAAGGAGGACTAGTCTGCTTTGCGAAGGTTCCATCTAGGCAGGGAGTAAAAATGTGTCTGTCCTGAAGGGACTTGTAGTTCTAAGTGAATTGGGAAATTATCGCTAAAAAGAGGGTCAGATTGTCCGTTAAATATAAAAAGTGTCGCGATGCGTGGTGTGGCGAAGGCGAGATCAATGGCGCTGTAAGTCACCTCGCCTCCTGAGTGGTGTATGTGTGTGGGTGATTGGTCGTTGAGGAAGACCAAATTATGCCGGTCCAGTAGGTTCAGCATAATTTGGCCTCTTCGAGAGTTAGAGCGGCATCCCCATGCTTGATGATGCGCGTTGTAATCGCCCATAATCAGACATGGGGGTGTTAATATTTGTAATAAGCTGAAAAAAAGAATCAATGTCTATGTCCTCAGTGGGACGAAAACAAATAGAGATTAGAGTAAGTTCTTGCTGAATGATTTTAATATTGACGCCGACTGCGTCTAGGGTTGTTTGAAGGTCAATTTGATGATGCAAAAGTTGGTTTGAAATAAGCAAAGCCGAGCCGCCTCGGCGCGGTGATGCATTTACGTTTTTTTGTATACAGACTTATTTACGTTATTTGTGTCCAGATCTAACATTCCATTGGAGGACGAATTCTGATTGGTTGTTAATCATCTAGAGTTACTGTCCAGACCACCTTAGTAGCGCCCAAAATTTAAAAAAAGTATAGTTGTTAAAGTCGGCGTCAATAAAGTGGGTTTCCTGAACGGCGGCTACTAACGGATTATTATTTAAGATATAATGTTTGAATTGCCCCCAATGGGATATTAAAGATCTAACATTTCATTGGAGGACGAATTCTGATTGGTTGTTAGTCATCTAGAGTTACTGTCCAGACCACGCCTCGCGGTCGCACGGGTACGCCTGCGGCGGGAGCGGGGGCGGCTCGACCTGGCTTCAGGGAGCTCAGAGGGGCGGGAGGGTGACTGGGAGGGCGAGGAGCAGGTGTCGCTCTCCTCAGAGAGTCGGGGAGGGGGAGGGGGAGCGGGCGGGCAGGGAGCTGGAGCGGGAGGGCGGAGACTGGGCGGGGTTGCGGGTGACCTTGAGCGAGACGGCCCTCATCAAGGAGTCGTCAGAGGAGGGGTCCTCCGAGGATCGGCGCTCCGCTGGTGCTGCGGAGGCCGGGAAGGGGGCCGGAGAAGGTGTCTGACTCGGCTGGGTTAGGGGAGCGCGGTGCCGGTGACACCGAGGCGGGCGAGGCGGGGGAGGCGCCTCCGGGGTCCGACAGGGGGGTTCGGGGAACCGGGATGTCGGGCGGGATCTGTCGGCTGGGGGTTCGGTGGCGATGGCTACCCTCCCCCCCCCGGGGGGGTAGCCATCAGTACGCGAAAAATACCAGGGTAGAGTTAAATTGGGACCTAACTTGTTACTTTAACTTGCCAAACACGACAGAGCGTGTTGGCAACTGCAAATTAAACTAGAAAAAAGTGAAGGGGACCTAATCCGTGGAGGAGGCCTATTGCCAATAAAAAAAATTGTATCTAAAGAATCTGCCTACCTAAAAATAGCTAATAGACTACCTATCTGAGGGTCTAATAACCCTGCCACAAGCACGTGGTCAGGGTTCCGCACCCGGAAGCGGTGAAGGCTAGCAACAATAACATCCGAATTCTTGAAGAACCTTTCGGATGTTATTGAAGCAGTGAGGGATACGGCGCATATATGATATACCGTACCGTCTGAAAGTACCAGCACTGCATGGAGCATGCGCAGACCAATAACGCACACCATACAATTAATAATTTACGACCTTCTGTCCTGAATTGGCGCGATGTAGGACCATTTTTGAAGAAAAAAACTGTATTAGAAAAATATAATAAAATCGTGTTCTGATTTTTTTCCGAAGGTGAGCTATTTCCTTTAACGTTGGGGGGGGGGGGCTGGCCCGGACGAGGCAGCGCGCGACCCCGCCGCCGCTGCGCCGCGCGGAGGCGGAATACCGACACGCCGTGCTTGCTGAAATTGGTGCTATTGGAAGACCCACGATGGTTTTCATGAACACTTCTGTAAAAAAAAACACGAGAAATCCAAATATGGCATACATTTTAAAATTAATTGATTCATGTTTTGAGCAAATCAAATTTCAAAATTGTGAAGCAAATTTTGGCGATGATTTTGATTTAAAAAGATATGCATTTATAAAAAGAAGCCGTGGTCAGACTCTAGCATTTGTTTTTAATGGTGGATCTGTGATGAATAGTTTTAAAGATAAAGCCAGTAAAAAAAATCACTTTTGGCAAAAGTTGAAAAACAGCGATTACTCAACTCCGAAACGGTAGCTCTAAACGCTCTAATTACCTCAGCATCGTGTTCAGGGCTAGAGAAAACGCCATAGCCAAGTTTTCGTCGAAATTCGAGGTGGTCGGGTAACATCGTTCGGGTAGGTTGGCATGGTAGGTTGGCAACCCATTATTCGGGTAGGTTGGCAACCCATTATGAAATACCGTAAGTTGTAAACCAATCAGCCAGAAACTGAGGCTGCGGTACGACGGCAAACTTGTTTGGAGGTTGGGTCACGTAACCTGGCCTGGTGACCTGACCTGAGAAGACTCGAGGTCAAGAATTTCACAAAATGTGGGTAATTGATGTCCCAACAGCTGTGCCAAAAACGGCGGCGCGCAGCGCCGCCGTTTTTCCGCTATCCTCGAAAAACCTTAGGGGGGGGGGCGTCTAAACGCTCCCCGGCACGGCGCGGGTTAACGGCACGGTGCAGTTAAAAGTTTCCAATATCACGACACGGTCTTCAGCCTTGCCTGACGGCTGCCATTCTTCTGCCACAGGTGGGCTGGCTAAAGGCGGACACGCAGACGATTCTGACGCTGCACACTCGCACGGTGACGACCAACCGACGCATCTCGGTGGCGCACGACCAGCAGCGCGGCTGGGCGCTGCACGTGCGCCGCGCGCAGCCGGCAGACCGCGGCTGCTACATGTGCCAGATCAACACGGTGCAGATGAAGAAACAGATCGGCTGCGTCACGGTGCAAGGTGGGCGGCTAACGAGACAGACGGACATAATGGCGACAAGCATGCTACAATTTGCGTGGACATTAGTTTCACTTACGTTATATAGTACATACAATATGATATTCTAAATATTTAACAATTGAGGAGAGCGTCGCTGAAATTGGATTTTCATCTATAGCAGACCTACGCAAATCTAAGCTTGGACGTTTAAAATTATAAGCACAGAAACATGCCGAGTCAGGATGGTAGACTATGAATTATGATAGTTAAATTACTTTTGGCGTACAACGTAGTTACCTAGCGACACTAGGTGACTAGGACAGCTAATTGAGACTAGCCGCACGTACCGTGCGATTTCATCACGTACTTCTCTTTCTACAGTTCCGCCCGTGTTTGACAACAACAGGACAAGTCAGGACGTGAACGTCCAGTCTGGAGAGAACGTGACCTTGACCTGTCGTGCGGAGGGCGACCCGCCGCCGCGCATCAGCTGGCGGAGAGAGGACGACAGACCCATCCTCATGTCAGACTCCGACCCGCCCCTCAAAATACGTAAGTCATATTTCGGTGGTAAGAGCTTCACAATATCGACAATTTATGCGCAACCGAAATCGGCCTCACTAGCGACACCACGCAGCGATGAGACAGGCGCGTTAGTTAGCTAAAACAACGGTTAACTGGGCAAACGAGTCATTTACCATTTGACCTCCTATTCCTCTGACCTCCAGCAGTGACTCTGACCCGTGACCCGCAGCTGAGCACCGGGGCGACTGGCTGGGCCTGGTCCGTGTGAGCCGACATCACGCCGGGGCCTACTACTGCATCGCCAGCAACGAGGTGCCGCCGGCCATCAGCAAACGCATCATGGTTAACGTGGCCTGTGAGTCACCCGCGGCACAACAGGCGTGGTCCCCGGACACTACGGTGGTGCGGAGCCAGGCGATACTGAGATACACTGCCCACTGGAACATAGAGGTGTCCGCCGAATACCCGCACGTGACTTTGGGAGGAAAACACCGGAGCCACAGCAACTTCACGGCATAAATGAGTGTTAGAAAACATGTCTAATTAGCCGGCCATATGATACCGTAAAATGTAAATCCATGTTACAAGTGTAATCTAGGGAAGATAACGAGCACTTCTTCATTTCGAGGACTATCATTGTTTAACGCGCAAACAAGGTAATCTAACTGAGTGTAGCTGAACTTTCGGTGTCGAATTTAACCCTCGCCCTGGCCTGAGAGAAGGGGGGAGTAATTTTGACCCCCCATGAGATTTTTGTGCAAATAGCGGAAAAACGGCGTTGCGCAACGCCGCCAAATTAGGCACAGCTATTCGGGCATCAATTACCCACATTGTGTGAAAGTTTTGACCTCAGGTCACCTCAGGTCAGGTCACCAGGTCACGTCAAGTGACCTTACCCCCAAAAATGTTTGTGGTCGTGCCAAACCCATAGTGTTTGTCCCAGAGATTAGTAACTTGCAGGATTTCATAAGGTCATAAGTACCTACAATTCGATGTTCTCGGATTTTGTGTATCAGTGCCCTAAGGTCAGGCCAATTTCGTGACCTCCCCATTATAAGTCAATGGGAAAATATACAAATGTTTCCTTTTGAGAAAATATACATTGGATCAGGCCAATTCTTTAAGAATCGTGTTATTTTAGCTCATTCTTGATGACCGAGGTTCAATTGTTGCTCAGTGACCTCTACAAGGTCAGTTGAGGTCATCTATGGTCTCCATCACTTTTTTGCCAATAACGATTGATAGAATAAAGATAGAGACGTGCGAATTACCTACATGGGTCACCAAATGACCTTGACCTGAGGTCAAATTTTGAAGTTGACCTAACCAGGTCACCATTAATATGTTTCGAAGCTCCTTGACGAGGAAAACACGATGGTGTTAAAATTATTGCTATAGGCATAGTCAACCAATAACAAGTTCTTCATGACAAACTATTTTGGGGAAAATATCCTCGTGATCTTTGGTGGCCTCTGGAGCCTAAACTACTGACCTGAGCTCAAATTCGAGGGCACCAAATGGGATTGCATTTTTCATGAGCTTTCGATTGCTTTTTGCATTTGTTCCTAGCTGTAATAGTTCCCGAGATATTTGGAAGTTTCTAGAACAAAGTCCTGTACTTGGACAATTTGACCTTGGATGACCTCTGATGACCTCAATATTGACCCGAGCCAAATAATACCCGAAGTAACTTCAAATGTCCTGCTTGAGCTTTCGAATGTTTTTTTCGCATCTTTCTAGACCTTTTAGTTTTAGAGCTAGAGGGAGGGTCATTTTGACCTCCCCCCTCCCCCCCACCACCACACCACCAGGGCGAAGTTGTCTCAGAGGCCCACCGGGGCGCGGTTAATGCGGCTATGTTCACCATATACGCGACCTCTAACATGTTACGATGATTAATTATTTTGCTGGACGATTCTATGGAAATTTACTGTGTGTTTCCTTATCAAAGGCTACCCTGGAAAGCCAGTCCGAAGAACTTCCTCGTGCAACTACGTTCGAAATGCTGCTTTCAGTTGCATGGGGTAAAATGTTTCCGCAATCGTGAAGCAAGTTTTCGACGACGTTTTCATCGCTGTGCCTGCGCCTGAGCTGACAGTCTGCAACGGTGCCGTGTCTCTGTCCCAAGTCTGTGCCGTCGGCGTAATGTTTGGTCCCGTGTCTCTGTGCCAAGTCTGTGCCGTCAGCGTAATGTTTGGTCCCGTGTCTCTGTGTCAAGTCTGTGCCGTCGGCGTAATGTTTGATCTCGTGTCTCTGTGTCAAGTCTGTGCCGTCGGCGTAATGTTTGGTCCCGTGTCTCTGTGCCAAGTCTGTGCCGTCGGCGTAATGTTTGGTCCCGTGTCTCTGTACCAAGTCTGTGCCGTCGGCGTAATGTTTGGTCCCGTGTCTCTGTACCAAGTCTGTGCCGTCAGCGTAATGTTTGGTCCCGTGTCTCTGTGTCAAGTCTGTGCCGTCGGCGTAATGTTTGGTCCCGTGTCTCTGTGCCAAGTCTGTGCCGTCGGCGTAATGTTTGGTCCCGTGTCTCTGTGCCAAGTCTGTGCCGTCGGCGTTATGTTTGGTCCCGTGTCTCTGTACCAAGTCTGTGCCGTCGGCGTAATGTTTGGTCCTGCGTCTCTGTACCAAGTCTGTGCCGTCAGCGTAATGTTTGGTCCCGTGTCTCTGCATGCCAAGTCTGTGCCGTCGGCGTAATGTTTGGTCCTGCGTCTCTGTACCAAGTCTGTGCCGTCAGCGTAATGTTTGGTCCCGTGTCTCTGTACCAAGTCTGTGCCGTCGGCGTAATGTTTGGTCCCGTGTCTCTGTGCCAAGTCTGTGCCGTCCGCGTAATGTTTGGTCCCGTGTCTCTGTACCAAGTCTGTGCCGTCGGCGTAATGTTTGGTCCTGCGTCTCTGTACCAAGTCTGTGCCGTCAGCGTAATGTTTGGTCCCGTGTCTCTGTACCAAGTCTGTGCCGTCAGCGTAATGTTTGGTCCCGTGTCTCTGTACCAAGTCTGTGCCGTCAGCGTAATGTTTGGTCCCGTGTCTCTGTACCAAGTCTGTGCCGTCAGCGTAATGTTTGGTCCTGCGTCTCTGTACCAAGTCTGTGCCGTCAGCGTAATGTTTGGTCCCGTGTCTCTGTGTCAAGTCTGTGCCGTCGGCGTAATGTTTGGTCCCGTGTCTCTGTACCAAGTCTGTGCCGTCAGCGTAATGTTTGGTCCCGTGTCTCTGTACCAAGTCTGTGCCGTCAGCGTAATGTTTGGTCCCGTGTCTCTGTGCCAAGTCTGTGCCGTCAGCGTAATGTTTGGTCCTGCGTCTCTGTGCCGATCTGCAAGTGACGACGCCGTGTCGTTTCTCCCTCGTCAGTCGCGCCGGTGGTGCGGGTGCCGCACCAGCTGCTGGGCGCGCCGCGCGGGTCGGACGTCACCCTGGAGTGCCAGATCGAGTCGCACCCGGTGCCGTCCACACTGTGGCTCAAGGCAGGCCGGCCGCTCCACACGCAGGGGTCAGTGGCGGACGGACACGGCGAGGCACGAGTTGAAGCCTGTAGGCCTGGGATGGGGGACGGACCCGAGCGACACGGGGACACAGGCTGGAGAGTGGGGGACGGACCAGAGCGACACGGGAACACATGCTGGAGAGTGGGGGGACGGACCAGAGCGACACGGGGACACATGCTGGAGAGTGGGGGGACGGACCCGAGCGACACGGGGACACATGCTGGAGAGTGGGGGGACGGACCAGAGCGACACGGGAACACATGCTGGAGAGTGGGGGGACGGACCAGAGCGACACGGGGACACATGCTGGAGAGTGGGGGCGGACCAGAGCGACACGGGGACACATGCTGGAGAGTGGGGGGACGGACCAGAGCGACACGGGGACACATGCTGGAGAGTGGGGACGGACCAGAGCGACACGGGGGACACATGCTGGAGAGTGGGGGGACGGACCAGAGCGACACGGGGACATAGGCTGGAGAGTGGGGGGGGGCAGACCAGAGCGACACGGGGACACAGGCTGGAGGGTGGAGGGTGGGGGGACAGACCAGAGCGACACGGGGACACAGGCTGGAGGGTGGAGGGTGGGGGGACGGACCAGATTGTAATGCGACAGGATTCTATTAGCTCTGTAACTGCAGCCAGTCAGCCTGCGGCGGATATATTGGATGGGACAGCGACGTGTGTGACTAATCTGTCAGTTCGTTATTATCCAGCGGTCATATTACAAAGGTGTCATATTACCGCCTAGGTACTGGATATTTACAACACACCCTCCGTGATTATACAGATGTGAAGCTTAGTTGTGTCGCACGTCGACTACTCTGGAAAATCCATAGAGTTCATTTCAGACGGTTGTGTCCGGGGCCTTTTCTATGGGGGATGTGATATTCGAGGCTGTTATAACATTTACAAATTGCATTTTGCTATTTACCGACTTAACGCGCCTGCTAAGATTTGCAAAACGCACAGACAAATGCACATAGTACCCCGTCTCATTTACAGCGAGAAATATGTGATGCGCGAAATCCACAATCACGGACACAAGACGCACGTGGCTCTGGAGATCCGCGACTTCCACCCGAGCGACGTCGGCCAGTACACCTGCGTCGCCAGCAACGCCATCTCTCGGGAGGAAGGCTACATACGACTTTACGAGATCCGCCGAACGACGACGTCACCGTCGCCGCCTCGACACCCGACCCCGCGGCCTCGCCCGCCGCCCCGGCGTCGGCCCAGGCCCAGCACCCAGCGGCCGGGGAAGGCGCGACCCACCAGGCAGCCAGCGGTCACCAGCGGGAGGCCCCGGCGGCCAGCAGTGAGGCCGGGGGACGGGATGGTGTCTCCGGCAGCCGGGCAGCGACCGGGAGCTACGGCGCTGGTGTTGGTGCTGGTGATGGCCACATATCGACTGGTGCGGCTGGTGCGTTGATCGTGTAGCCAGTGTGCTGGGAGACATCACACCGTGGTGAAGGTGGGGGCTGTAGTGTCGCAGCACCCTGACGCTCGCTACACGAGAGCGGGCAGCGAAACGGTGAGACGGGCGCCAACGGGGTATACTGTTTCTCTGTGGGAAGAATGCCATACTATATTTCGGAAATCGTGCAATTGATAATTGTTTACTCGACTTACACGTATGTGCCCTTGAATGTTACACACACATATCTGATGTTGGCTAAGCGCATTTATCGACAAACCAACGCAGACTCGTCCGCTAGTATGCGGAAAGATAATACGTACCATCAGTGTTTCCTAGAATATATGGACGATGGTCGCAATGGGTGGTATATTTCCCCAAACATCTTCGACTCTTCCAGCAACGAAAAAGGGTATGCTTCATATTTTTTGGAAACAATACCTCATGCAGCATCACTACCTCCAGGCCAGGAGGGCGTCGAGAGCCAACAAGAACGCGATAGCGATTACAACACAGCTCGAACACGTATCTCGACCTCGAACAGCCAAAAAAAAAAACAGTGGCGAGTGCAACAAATACGCAACACACAGGCTGGAACGGCGCTTAGCCTTACATTTCTACGGTTCATTGCCATCGATCTCATTTTCCTATCCTATAGATACTGAATAACTTCTTCAAGAGAACTAAGGCACGCGACAAACTACGTAGCATTGTGTCGTGAAAGATTCAGTTTCACAACATCCCTTTCCTCCGAATGAATACAAGAAATGAATGAATGAATGGCATAGCCGAATAATATATGCAACGTGGAGGATGAGGTGCTGACTTATCACGTGAAACGCCGATGGCCCAAAAACTTTGACTCTCCGTAAAATAACAATAACCTCCGTGATTTTCGTTAAAGTAATGGTGTGAGAACTAATGTAAGCCATCCTAAATTAACAGACACAACTCATTTTGGAAAATTATTAAAGCCAAAACGCAACATCTTTCATTCCCAAACTCCATTCACATTTCAGCGTCTCAAGCTAAGCAACTAGTTGTCTCTGCATCTACAAAAAGGTAATTTCCTAAGGTGAGAAAATGCATTTCTGAGAATCATTTTGAAAGGCAATGACGAGTAACGATGATACAAAACTTTGCAAAGTTTTAGCACTAGGTTGCTATTCTAAAACATTACTTTGGTAGGCGGAGCCGTTTTCCCTGCAATGCCTTATCTCTCAACGGCAATGCTCCAGGACATGAACATGCTCCATTCCGTGTTCGTTTACTGACGAGGCACTACAGTGCCGTGCTGCCGCACAACTAACCAGCAGCGTAATGAAACATCCCAACATCAAATCACTGCAGACTCGACAGACTGAACGCCGGGTGTCGGGTGTTACAGCGCAGCGATGAGCAGCAGTACGGACAGGATGGGGCTGGAGCTGCAGGCGGCGCCTCCGCAGCTGCGCGAGCTCCTGCTCGAGTTCACACTGAACGTGCTGCTCCACCAGCCGCCCGACCTGCTCGACTTCGCCATCGAGTACTTCAACAAGCTGAAGGAGAAGCGAGACCACGAAAAAGCTGTACATGGAACGAGTAAATGACGACACACGGGAAACGCGCGCCATGTTTCAAAGTCCGAAGAATATTACCGTGACGTAATGAAACGTCTATATTATTTTGTCCAAATGTCCATTCATGTCTTTTATTTTTAAATACGTAATTTCCGAAAGTGCTCCTAATTAGTTATACTTTCGTCCTTGGCGTCCGAATATGAGTTAAGCGTAACTGTGTACTTATTAATATAAACACTTCTGGATTTCGCACTCCAATCCTTGTCAAACATCATGTACGACTCGAAACGCAAAAGAGCGTAATGCTAACAAACCATGGTCACGAAATGTAAATTGCAATGCATTTAAGAAGCATTCTAACAGTTCACATACTGTCGGCTAAAGCGATACGCCAATCGGGAAAATTATGTTTATTACGAAGGGCAAGTGAACTGAGATGAGCTCAACTTGCACGGATAGTTCCATCGCTGGACCCGGCTACACTACGATCAGACCGATCGCCATAAGGTACTGAATGTCTCAACTCTCACTGCGGGTCAAACCCCGCAACTCACAATGACGACACAAGAGCTTCAACCTTCATGATGAGTGTATATTAACAACACTGTGATGATCACCGTGACGTATGAACAGTCAACACAAGAACACAGTGATATGTACAAACAATACACGACTCCACCAGCTTGACAGGCATAGCCATGACAGCATTCTGGCAGACACCATCTCACATCACATAATCCGAAATCACAGCGTCCCGTCGCCACCGCCGGACCGGTCCGGCCGCCACGTCTCGGCTGCCCGTCTGGAACCGGGTACTCAGTGACTGGATGGGGTTCCGGCCGCCACGTCTCAGCTGCCCGTCTGGAACCGGGTACTCAGTGGCTGGATGGGGTTCCGGCCGCCACGTCTCAGCTGCCCGTCTGGAACCGGGTACTCAGTGGCTGGATGGGGTTCCGGCCGCCACGTCTCGGCTGCCCGTCTGGAACCGGGTACTCAGTGGCTGGATGGGGTTCCGGCCACCGCGTCTCAGCTGCCCGTCTGGAACCGGGTACTCAGTGACTGGATGGGGTTCCGGCCGCCACGTCTCGGCTGCCCGTCTGGAACCGGGTACTCAGTGGCTGGATGGGGTTCCGGCTGCCGCGTCTCAGCTGCCCGTCTGGAACCGGGTACTCAGTGGCTGGATGGGGTTCCGGCCGCCGCGTCTCAGCTGCCCGTCTGGAACCGGGTACTCAGTGGCTGGATGGTGTTTGCCGGCTGGCGGTGCTCGGGATGTCGCAGTGCAGTGGCCGCGTGGGTCAGCTGCAGCGCGCAGTCGGGGTGCGCGTTGCCCGGCAGTAGGGTGCACTCTCGCTCCAGGATACCCGCCACGCTCTCCAGCACCTGGTAGAAGCCGAACGAGAGCGCCGCGCCGCGCAGCCGGTTCAGCTCCTGTGGGAGGGAGGGGTGGACGGACGCGGTGAGCGAGGCCAGAGGACGGATGCAGGGGGCAACACCAGTATAATGCGACAGCACGAGCGTCTGACAAGGAAGACGAGATAAGTGATACGTAACTGACAAACCCGCATGCGTAACTTGTACAAATTGAGAACCAGGACTGCGTAAAAGATGGAAGGAGCCGATCTCACATACACACAGCTGGTTAGAATAACGATAGTTCATTCACTTGTTGTTGGTGGTGGTGGTGCTGGCGGTTTGTGACGACGTGACTGTGGGCCACATATCGTCCGGGGATCACACGCCGATCCAGGCGGGTACAATGGAAGACCCACTCCTGTAATTTAATACATGAGACCAAAACTATACTACATTTAGAGCATGACCAAGTCAAACACAACGCAGAACAAGCTGACTCTAATTCCGGGAGCACGAGCTGTTTTGCGTCTAATATCGCATACACCCGACACCACATCTCCCCGGTCCACGTCGACCCAACCCAGGCCGGCACTCGCCTTGTAGAAGTTCTGCGTCTTGTCGGGTAGTTTGCGCGCGTGCCGCAGCACCTTCTGTACGTCAGAGTGGAGGCCGGCCTGGCGCGTCCACGTGACGCACGTCTGCTGGTAGCTGCGCTTCCGCGACACCTTGATCGGGAACGGCGACGGAGCGCCTGGCACCGCCGGACCCAGGTTCGTGAAGTCACCCAGCCACGGCAGCACGTTCGTGCCTGGGAGTGGATAACGGAGATTGGAGTGAGTTGGGCTGCAGATGGTGTAGCTTATGCAACTGAGGAGGTGTATGGAGCTTAACACATAGTTCAGCAATGCAATGAACAGATTGCACTAGTGCTAACCCGTCCGCTCCGCTGGACGATTAGCTGGCATCTCCGGGATGGAGGTATTCGCACCAATTCAGCACGTTAATTACCTGGACTGGAACTGGAACTGCATAGTAGATAATTACCTATTACCCGTTAAGGGATCACCGCCCCACCAACTCCGGTGCCTCGGTGACTTATCCCATCTCCCACATATGTCCAATGCATAGCTAGCTGGCATCTCCGGGATGGAGGTATCCGCACCAATTCAGCACATGAATTGACAAGAACTTCTAAACTGAATAAACTGAGCGGTGCCGGATAGACAGACATATAGACAGACATATAGACAGACAGATATACAGACAGATAGACAGACAGATAGACAGACAGATAGACAGACAGATAGACAGACAGATAGACAGACAGATAGACAGACAGATAGACAGACAGATAGACAGACAGATAGACAGACAGATAGACAGACAGATAGACAGACAGATAGACAGACAGATAGACAGACAGATAGACAGACAGATAGACAGACAGATAGACAGACAGATAGACAGACAGATACACAGACAGATAGACAGACAGATAGACATACAGATAGACAGACAGATAGACAGACAGATAGACAGACAGATATACAGACAGATAGACAGATAGATAGACAGGCAGATAGACAGACATATGGACAGACATATAGACAGACAGATAGACAGACAGATAGACAGACAGATAGACAGACAGATAGACAGACATATAGACAGACAGATAGACAGACAGATAGACAGACAGATAGACAGACAGATAGACAGACAGATACACAGACAGACAGATAGACAGACAGATAGACAGACAGATAGACAGACAGATAGACAGACAGATAGACAGACAGATAGACAGACAGCCAGATAGACAGACAGCCAGATAGACAGACAGCCAGATAGACAGACAGCCAGATAGACAGACAGATAGACAGACAGATAGAGAGACAGATAGACAGACAGATAGACAGACAGATAGACAGACAGATAGACATACAGATAGACATACAGATAGACAGACAGATAGACAGACATATAGACAGACAGATATACAGACAGATAGACAGATAGATAGACAGGCAGATAGACAGACATATGGACAGACATATAGACAGACAGATAGACAGACAGATAGACAGACAGATAGACAGACAGATAGACAGACAGATAGACAGACAGATAGACAGACAGATAGACAGACAGATAGACAGACAGATAGCCAGACAGATAGACAGACAGATAGATAGACAGACAGATACACAGACAGACAGACAGATAGACAGACAGATAGACAGACAGCCAGATAGACAGACAGCCAGATAGACAGCCAGATAAGACAGCCATATAGACAGCCAGACAGATAAGACATACAGACAGATAGATAGACAGACAGATAGACAGACAGACAGATAGACAGAAAGACAGACAGATAGACAGACAGACAGATAGACAGACAGATAGACATACAGATAGACATACAGATAGACATACAGATAGACATACAGATAGACAGACAGATAGACAAACAGATAGACAGACAGATAGACATACAGATAGACATACAGATAGACAGACAGATAGACAGACAGATAGACAGACAGATAGACAGACAGATAGACAGACAGACAGATAGACAGACAGATAGACAGACAGCCATTAGACAGACAGACAGACAGACAGACAGACAGACAGACAGACAGACAGACAGACAGACAGACAGACAGACAGACAGACAGACAGACAGACAGACAGACAGACAGACAGACAGACAGACAGACAGACAGACAGACAGACAGACAGACAGACAGACAGACAGACAGACAGACAGACAGACAGGCAGACAAACAGACAAACAGACAAACAGACAAACAGACAGACAGACAGCTAGACAGACAGCTAGACAGACAGCTAGACAGACAGCTAGACAGACAGCTAGATAGACAGCTAGACAGACAGCTAGACAGACAGCTAGACAGACAGCTAGACAGACAGCTAGACAGACAGCTAGACAGACAGCTAGACAGACAGCTAGACAGACAGCTAGACAGACAGCTAGACAGACAGCTAGACAGACAGCTAGACAGACAGATAGACAGACAGATAGACAGACAGAAAGACATACAGATAGACATACAGATAGACAGACAGATAGACAGACAGATAGGCAGACAGATAGACAGACAGATAGACAGACAGATAGACAGACAGATAGACAGACAGATAGACAGACAGATAGACAGACATATAGACAGACAGACAGATAGACAGACAGATATACATACATATAGACATACAGATAGACAGACAGATAGACAGACAGATAGACAGACAGATAGACAGACAGATAAACAGACATATAGACAGACAGATAGACAGACAGATAAACAGACATATAGACATACATATAGACAGACAGATAGACAGCCAGATAGACAGCCAGATATACAGACAGATAGACAGACATATAGACAGACATATAGACAGACAGATAGACAGACAGATAGACAGACAGATAGACACACATATAGACAGACAGATAGACAGACAGATAGACAGACAGATAGACAGACAGATAGACAGACAGATAGACAGACAGATAGACAGACAGATAGACAGATAGACAGACAGATAGACAGACAGATAGACAGACAGATAGACATACAGATAGACAGACAGATAGACAGACAGACAGATAGACAGACAGATAGACAGACAGATAGACAGACAGACAGATAGACAGACAGATAGACATACAGATAGACATACAGATAGACAGACAGATAGACAGACAGATAGACAGACATATAAACAGACATATAGACAGACATATAGACAGACATATAGACAGACAGATAGACAGCCAGATAGACAGCCAGATAGACAGCCAGATAGACAGCCAGATAGACAGACAGATAGACATACATATAGACAGACAGATAGACAGACAGATAGACAGACAGATAGACAGACAGATAGACAGACAGATAGACAGACAGATAGACAGACAGATAGACAGACAGATAGACAGACATATAGACAGACAGATAGACAGACAGATAGACAGACAGATAGACAGACAGATATACAGACAGATAGACAGACAGACAGACAGACAGACAGACAGACAGATAGACAGACAGATAGACAGACAGATAGACAGACAGATAGACAGACAGATAGACAGACAGACAGATAGACAGACAGATAGACAGATAGACAGACAGATAGACAGACAGATAGACAGACAGATAGACAGACAGATAGACAGACAGATAGACAGACAGATAGACAGACAGATAGACAGACAGACAGATAGACAGACAGATAGACAGACAGATAGACATACAGATAGACATACAGATAGACATACAGATAGACAGACATATAGACAGACAGATAGACAGACAGATAGACAGACAGATGGACAGACAGATAGACAGACAGATAGACAGACAGACAGATAGACAGACAGATAGACAGACAGATAGACAGACAGATAGACAGACAGATAGACAGACAGATAGACAGACAGATAGACAGACAGATAGACAGACAGATAGACAGACAGATAGACAGATAGACAGACAGATATACATACAGATACATACAGATAGACAGACAGATAGACAGACAGATAGACAGACAGATAGACAGACAGATAGACAGACAGATAGACAGACAGATAGACAGACAGATAGACAGACAGATAGACAGACAGATAGACAGACAGATAGACAGACAGATAGACAGACAGATAGACAGACAGATAGACAGACAGATAGACAGACAGATAGACAGACAGATAGACAGACAGATAGACAGACAGATAGACAGACAGATAGACAGACAGATAGACAGACAGATAGACAGACAGATAGACAGACAGATAGACAGACAGATAGACAGACAGATAGACAGACAGATAGACAGACAGATAGACAGACAGATAGACAGACAGATAGACAGACAGATAGACAGACAGATAGACAGACAGATAGACAGACAGATAGACAGACAGATAGACAAACAGATAGACAGACAGATAGACAGACATATAGACAGACAGATAGACAGACAGATAGACAGACAGATAGACAGACAGATAGACAGACAGATAGACAGACAGATAGACAGACAGATAGACAGACAGATAGACAGACAGATAGACAGACAGATAGACAGACAGATAGACAGACAGATAGACAGACAGATAGACAGACAGATAGACAGACAGATAGACAGACAGATAGACAGACAGATAGACAGACAGATAGACAGACAGATAGACAGACAGATAGACAGACATATAGACAGACAGATAGACAGACATATAGACAGACATATAGACAGACAGATAGACAGACAGATAGACAGACAGATAGACAGACAGATAGACAGACAGATAGACAGACAGATAGACAGACAGATAGACAGACAGATAGACAGACAGATAGACAGACAGATATACAGACAGATAGACAGACAGATAGACAGACAGATAGACAGACAGATAGACAGATAGACAGACAGATATACAGACAGATAGACATACAGATAGACAGACAGATATACAGACAGATAGACAGACAGACAGATAGACAGACAGATAGACAGACAGATAGACAGACAGATAGACAGACAGATAGACAGACAGATAGACAGACAGATAGACAGACAGATAGACAGACAGATAGACAGACAGTTATACAGACAGATAGACAGACATATAGACAGACATATAGACAGACATATAGACAGACATATAGACAGACAGATAGACAGACAGATAGACATACATATAGATAGACAGACAGATAGACAGACAGATAAACAGACAGATAGACAGACATATAGACAGACAGATAGACAGACAGATAGACAGACAGATAGGCAGACATATAGATAGACAAACAGATAGACAGACAGGTAGACACAGATGAACAGCCAGATAGACAGACAGATAGACAGACAGATAGACAGACAGATAGACAGACAGATAGACAGACAGATAGACAGACAGATAGACAGACAGATAGACAGACAGATAGACAGACAGATAGACAGACAGATAGACAGACAGATAGACAGACAGATAGACAGACAGATAGACAGACAGATAGACAGACATATAGACAGACAGATATACAGACATATAGATAGACAGACAGATAGACAGACAGATAGACAGACAGATAGACAGACAGATAGACAGACAGATAGACAGACAGATAGACAGACAGATAGGCAGACAGATAGACAGACAGATAGACAGGCAGATAGACAGACAGATAGACAGACAGATAGACAGACAGATAGACAGACAGATAGACAGACATATAGACAGACAGATAGACAGACAGATAGACAGACAGATAGACAGACAGATAGACAGACAGATAGACAGACAGATAGACAGACAGATAGACAGATAGACAGACAGATAGACAGACAGATAGACAGACAGATAGACAGACATATAGACAGACAGATAGACAGACAGATAGACAGACAGATAGACAGACAGATAGACAGACAGATAGACAGACATATATACAGACAGCTAGACAGACAGCTAGACATACAGATATACAGACAGATAGACAGACAGATAGACAGACAGATAGACATACATATAGACAGACATATAGACAGACAGATAGACAGACAGATAGACAGACAGATATACAGACAGATAGACAGACAGACAGACAGACAGACAGACAGACAGATAGACAGACAGATAGACAGACAGATAGACAGACAGATATACAGACAGATAGACAGACAGACAGATAGACAGACAGATAGACAGATAGACAGACAGATAGACAGACAGATAGACAGACAGATAGACAGACAGATAGACAGACAGATAGACAGACAGATAGACAGACAGATAGACAGACAGATAGACAGACAGACAGATAGACAGACAGATAGACAGACAGATAGACATACAGATAGACATACAGATAGACAGACATATAGACAGACAGATAGACAGACAGATAGACAGACAGATGGACAGACAGATAGACAGACAGATAGACAGACAGACAGATAGACAGACAGATAGACAGACAGATAGACAGACAGATAGACAGACAGATAGACAGACAGATAGACAGACAGATAGACAGACAGATAGACAGACAGATAGACAGACAGATAGACAGACAGATAGACAGACAGATAGACAGACAGATAGACAGACAGATATACATACAGATAGACATACAGATAGACAGACAGATAGACAGACAGATAGACAGACAGATAGACAGACAGATAGACAGACAGATAGACAGACAGATAGACAGACAGATAGACAGACAGATAGACAGACAGATAGACAGACAGATAGACAGACAGATAGACAGACAGATAGACAGACAGATAGACAGACAGATAGACAGACAGATAGACAGACAGATAGACAGACAGATAGACAGACAGATAGACAGACAGATAGACAGACAGATAGACAGACAGATAGACAGACAGATAGACAGACAGATAGACAGACAGATAGACAGACAGATAGACAGACAGATAGACAGACAGATAGACAGACAGATAGACAGACAGATAGACAGACAGATAGACAGACAGATAGACAGACAGATAGACAGACAGATAGACAGACAGATAGACAGACAGATAGACAGACAGATAGACAGACAGATAGACAGACAGATAGACAGACAGATAGACAGACAGATAGACAGACAGATAGACAGACAGATAGACAGACAGATAGACAGACAGATAGACAGACAGATAGACAGACAGATAGACAGACAGATAGACAGACAGATAGACAGACATATAGACAGACAGATAGACAGACAGATAGACAGACAGATAGACAGACAGATAGACAGACAGATAGACAGACAGATAGACAGACAGATAGACAGACAGATAGACAGACAGATAGACAGACAGATATACAGACAGATAGACAGACAGATAGACAGACATATAGACAGACAGATAGACAGACAGATAGACAGACAGATAGACAGACAGATAGACAGACAGATAGACAGACAGATAGACAGACAGATAGACAGACAGATAGACAGACAGATAGACAGACAGATAGACAGACAGATAGACAGACAGATAGACAGACAGATAGACAGACAGATAGACAGACAGATAGACAGATAGACAGACAGATATACAGACAGATAGACATACAGATAGACAGACAGATATACAGACAGATAGACAGACAGACAGATAGACAGACAGATAGACAGACAGATAGACAGACAGATAGACAGACAGATAGACAGACAGATAGACAGACAGATAGACAGACAGATAGACAGACAGATAGACAGACAGATAGACAGACAGATAGACACAGTTATACAGACAGATAGACAGACATATAGACAGACATATAGACAGACATATAGACAGACATATAGACACAGATAGACAGACAGATAGACATACATATAGATAGACAGACAGATAGACAGACAGATAAACAGACAGATAGACAGACATATAGACAGACAGATAGACAGACAGATAGACAGACAGATAGGCAGACATTTAGATAGACAAACAGATAGACAGACAGGTAGACACAGATGAACAGCCAGATAGACAGACAGATAGACAGACAGATAGACAGACAGATAGACAGACAGATAGACAGACAGATAGACAGACAGATAGACAGACAGACAGATAGACAGACAGATAGACAGACAGATAGACAGACAGATAGACAGACAGATAGACAGACAGATAGACAGACAGATAGACAGACAGATAGACA
The DNA here is from genome assembly GCA_036785665.1 of Chirona hameri. Classification (NCBI taxonomy): domain Eukaryota; kingdom Metazoa; phylum Arthropoda; class Thecostraca; order Balanomorpha; family Balanidae; genus Chirona; species Chirona hameri. The sequence continues at coordinate 26,736 of JAXIVJ010008960.1, forward strand.
GACATATAGACAGACAGATATACAGACATATAGATAGACAGACAGATAGACAGACAGATAGACAGACAGATAGACAGACAGATAGACAGACAGATAGACAGACAGATAGACAGACAGATAGACAGACAGATAGACAGACAGATAGGCAGACAGATAGACAGACAGATAGACAGACAGATAGACAGACAGATAGACAGACAGATAGACAGACAGATAGACAGACAGATAGACAGACAGATAGACAGACAGATAGACAGACAGATAGACAGACAGATAGACAGACAGATAGACAGACAGATAGACAGACAGATAGACAGACAGATAGACAGACAGATAGACAGACAGATAGACAGACAGATAGACAGATAGACAGACAGATAGACAGACCGATAGACAGACAGATAGACAGACATATAGACAGACAGATAGACAGACAGATAGACAGACAGATAGACAGACAGATAGACAGACATATAGACAGACATATATACAGACAGCTAGACAGACAGCTAGACATACAGATATACAGACAGATAGACAGACAGATAGACAGACAGATAGACATACATATAGACAGACAGATAGACAGACATATATACAGACAGATATACAGACAGATAGCCAGACAGATAGCCAGACAGATAGCCAGACAGATAGCCAGACATATAGACAGACAGACAGACAGCCAGACAGACAGACAGACAGACAGACAGACAGACAGACAGACAGACAGACAGACAGACAGACAGACAGACAGACAGACAGACAGACAGACAGACAGACAGACAGACAGACAGACAGACAGACAGACAGACAGACAGACAGACAGACAGACAGACAGACAGACAGACAGACAGACAGACAGACAGACAGACAGACAGACAGACAGACAGACAGACAGACAGACAGACAGACAGACAGACAGACAGACAGACAGACAGACAGACAGACAGACATACAAACAGACAGACAGACACACATACAGACAGACAGACAGATAGACAGACAAATAGACAGACAGATAGACAGACAGATAGACAGACAGATAGACAGACAGATAGACAGACAGATAGACAGACATATAGACAGACAGATAGACAGACAGATAGACATACAGATATACAGACAGCTAGACAGACAGCTAGACAGACAGCTAGACAGACAGCTAGACAGACAGCTAGACAGACAGCTAGACAGACAGCTAGACAGACAGCTAGACAGACAGCTAGACAGACAGATATACAGACAGATAGACAGACAGATAGACAGACAGATAGACAGACATATAGACAGACAGATAGACAGACAGATAGACAGACATATAGACAGACAGATAGACAGACAGATAGACAGACAGATAGACAGACAAATAGACAGACAGATAGACAGACAGATAGACAGACAGATAGACAGACAGATAGACAGACAGATAGACAGACAGATAGACAGACAGATAGACAGACAGATAGACAGACAGATAGACAGACAGATAGACAGACAGATAGACAGACATATAGACAGACAGATAGACAGACAGATAGACAGACAGATAGACAGACAGATAGACAGACAGATAGACAGACAGATAGACAGACAGATAGACAGACAGATAGACAGACAGATAGACAGACAGATAGACAGACAGATAGACAGACAGATAGACAGACAGATAGACAGACAGATAGACAGACAGATAGACAGACAGATAGACAGACAGATAGACAGACAGATAGACAGACAGATAGACAGACAGATAGACAGACAGATAGACAGACAGATAGACAGACAGATAGACAGACAGATAGACAGACAGATAGACAGACAGATAGACAGACAGATAGACAGACAGATAGACAGACAGATAGACAGACAGATAGACAGACAGATAGACAGACAGATAGACAGACAGATAGACAGACAGATAGACAGACAGATAGACAGACAGATAGACAGACAGATAGACAGACAGATAGACAGACAGATAGACAGACAGATAGACAGACAGATAGACAGACAGATAGACAGACAGATAGACAGACAGATAGCCAGACAGATAGACAGAAGATAGACAGACAGATAGACAGACAGATAGACAGATAGACAGATAGACAGATAGACAGACAGACAGATAAACAGACAGATAGACAGACAGATAGACAGACAGATAGACAGACAGATAGACAGACAGATAGACAGACAGATAGACAGACAGATAGACATACAGATATACAGACAGATAGACAGACAGATAGACAGACAGATAGACAGACAGATAGACAGACATATAGACAGACATATAGACAGACAGACAGATAGACAGACAGATAGACAGACAGATAGACAGACAGATAGACAGACAGATAGACAGACAGACAGACAGACAGACAGACAGATAGACAGACAGATAGACAGACAGATAGACAGACAGATAGACAGACAGATAGACAGACAGATAGACAGACAGACAGATAGACAGACAGATAGACAGACAGATAGACAGACAGATAGACAGACAGATAGACAGACAGATAGACAGACAGATAGACAGACATATAGACAGACAGATAGACAGACAGATAGACAGACAGATAGACAGACAGATATACAGACAGATAGACATACAGATAGACAGACAGATAGACAGACAGATAGACATACAGATAGACAGACAGATAGACAGACAGATAGACAGACATATAGACAGACAGATAGACAGACAGATAGACAGACAGATAGACAGACAGATACAGACAGATAGACAGACAGATAGACAGACAGATAGACAGACAGATAGACAGACAGATAGACAGACAGACAGACAGACAGATAGATAGACAGACAGATAGACAGACAGATAGACAGATAGACAGACAGATAGACAGACAGATAGACAGACAGATATACAGACAGATAGACAGATAGACAGATAGACAGACAGATAGACAGACAGATAGACAGACAGATAGACAGACAGATAGACAGACAGATAGACAGACAGATAGACAGACATATATACAGACAGATAGACATACATATAGATAGACAGACAGATAGACAGACAGATAGACAGACAGATAGACACAGATAAACAGACAGATAGACAGACATATAGACAGACAGATAGACAGACAAATAGGCAGACAGATAGACAGACATATAGATAGACAAACAGATAGACAGACAGATAGACACAGATAAACAGACAGATAGACAGACAGATAGACAGACAGATAGACAGACAGATAGACAGACAGATAGACAGACAGATAGACAGACATATAGACAGACAGATAGACAGACAGATAGACAAACAGATAGACAGACAGATAGACAGACAGATAGACAGACAGATAGACAGACAGATAGACAGACAGATAGACAGACAGATAGACAGACAGATAGACAGACAGATAGACAGACAGATAGACAGACATATAGACAGACAGATAGACAGACAGATAGCCAGACAGATAGACAGACAGATAGACAGACAGATAGACAGACAGATAGACAGACAGATAGACAGACAGATAGACAGACAGATAGACAGACAGATAGACAGACAGATAGACAGACAGACAGATAGACAGACAGATAGACAGACAGATATACATACATATAGACAGACAGATAGACAGACAGATAGACAGACAGATAGACAGACAGACAGACAGACAGACAGATAGACAGACATATAGATAGACAGACAGATAGACAGACAGATAGACAGACAGACAGATAGACAGACAGATAGACAGACAGATAGACACAGATACACAGACAGATAGACAGACAGATAGACATACAGATAGACATACAGATAGACAAACATATAGACAAACAGATAGACAAACAGATAGACAAACAGATAGACAGACAGCTAGACAGACAGCTAGACAGACAGATAGACAGACAGATAGCCAGACAGATAGACAGACAGATAGACAGACTGGCTATCTGTCTGTATATCTGTCTGTCTATCTGTCTGTCTATTACAGATAGACAGATAGACAGCCAGATAGACAGTCAGATAGACAGTCAGATAGACAGCCAGATAGACAGCCAGATAGACAGCCAGATAGACAGCCAGATAGACAGCCAGATAGACAGCCAGATAGACAGCCAGATAGACAGCCAGATAGACAGCCAGATAGACAGCCAGATAGACAGCCAGATAGACAGCCAGATAGACAGCCAGATAGACAGCCAGATAGACAGCCAGATAGACAGCCAGATAGACAGCCAGATAGACAGCCATATAGACAGCCAGATAGACAGCCATATAGACAGCCAGATAGACAGCCAGATAGACAGCCAGATAGACAGCCAGATAGACAGCCAGATAGACAGCCAGATAGACAGCCAGATAGACAGCCAGATAGACAGCCAGATAGACAGCCAGATAGACAGCCAGATAGACAGCCAGATAGACAGCCAGATAGACAGCCAGATAGACAGCCAGATAGACAGCCAGATAGACAGCCAGATAGACAGTCAGATAGACAGCCAGATAGACAGCCAGATAGACAGCCAGATAGACAGCCAGATAGACAGCCAGATAGACAGCCAGATATACAGCCAGATAGACAGACAGATAGACAGCCAGATAGACAGACATATAGACATCCAGATACAGACAGATAGACAGACAGATAGACAGACAGATAGACAGACAGATAGACAGACAGATATACAGACAGATAAACAGACAGATAGACAGACAGACAGATAGACAGACAGATAGACAGACAGATATACAGACAGATAGATAGACAGACAGACTGACAGACAGACAGACAGACGCTTATCAAATAGTAATATAGATATATCAGAAGACCACACCATGAAGCAGCCTAGCTGACCTACTTGGTTCGAACAGAGACAGCATGAGGTTGGCCTTCTTCTTGTTGTCGGCCCAGGAGTAGACGATGCCGTACCAGTCCTCGCCGACGTTCACCAGCGCCGCCGCGTTCTCCCGCTGCCAAGACATCAGATGGGAGTTACCACTATGGCTCGATGGGAATGACGTCTCACACTCCGAGTCTCCTCTGGGCGACACGTCTCGGCCCCTGATCCTTTTGCCTGAGAGACAGTCGGTGTCGGTTCTCACCTTGAGTCCCCCGTGCAGCAGGACGCAGAAACAGGCGGTGCTGGCTGCCTCGTCCTCTTCAGAGCACGGCTCGCCGACCGCCTCCTCAGAGTCTGCACACACAGAGCACAGTCAGTGTCAGAACGCAGCACAGGCACATGGTGATCGTACAAGGAAATCGCACGGAACGGGCCACGCATTCGATCGTTCAATGGGCCGGTATCTTCCCACTTATATATATGCACCTCTGATGAGGATGCGGCCGGCCAGTCACATTCTCTATCCTGCCACTGTTCGACACAAATCAAACAGCCCAAGAAGACCTGCTTTACCCACCTGAGGGAGCGGGGAGCACCAGGTGCCGGGAGAAGGCCGGCGGACTGGCCACGTCCGCCACAGAGAGGAAGCCGCAGATCCTCAGCTCCGACGAGACGGTCCGCTTCACCGCCTCAAAGTCGCGCGTCCTGTTATACGTCTGTCAACCGAGATAGAAGCGCGGCTAGATTAGGTCAGGTTAACTGAGGTCCAACGACCAGGGCCCTAGGGTTGCTTTGGAGATGGGGTGCGGAGTGGAAAATTATGACTACAAATAAGCATAAAGAGTTGAAAATTCAACCAAAAGACAAATGTACTCGGCTTTGTCAATGCCCGATTACCTGCTCACCAGAATGAGTGATTACCTATTCCAATGCATATCTGTCTTTCCCTCCACAGGCTGTCCCATCATTACATTCATAAATCAGTATCAGGGTTCCAATTATCCAATACATTTTAAAATAAGGAGTGGAAAATTAACAGTAAAACTCGGGAAAAGGTGGAAAAATAGTATCCATAGGGTGTCGTTTTCCACCCAAATTTCCCATTGCCAGGACACTGCCAACGACACTGCGTTTTGTATCTTACGAATTACTCTTACGAGCTAATCACATCAATAATTATCCCGCAGATCACACAAGTGACACTAAGCCAACGCCTCCAGGCCCACGTCCCTGCAGGCACCAGTCGTGCCACCTAGCGGCCTTGGTAAGTACTGCATCTTACCAGACCTCGCCGCCAGAGCTAGCGACTGACCTGCGGCGGCGGGCAGAGTGTGACGCGGGAGGACAGGCCACCGCAGTTCAGCACACCGCTGAATGGGGCGTAGTTGGTCTCTGCCAGCCGCCTGAACAGCGCCAGAGTCGACTGGAACACGCGTACAAAATGGTGAGCTGATGCGCCAGTCATGACATACGACTCGTGAAGTTGTTAGTTCATATCAAAGATTGTTATCCAAGCATTGCACATCCCTGTTTTGATTTCGGAGAGCTCCTACCTTCCCGGAGAGTGGCGGCTCTGGGGTGTGCACGGCGCCCTCTCCGCCGCTGAGCTCGACCATCCGCTGGAAGGCGGCGGGCGCTCCCCTGCGCTCCAGTTCCGCCCGCTCCCCCAGCAGCACCACGTCCAGCCGGCAGGGGAAGGAGAAGGGCAGTGGCAGCCGGGTACCGGCCACCAGCTGCCGCAGCGACGAGTCTCCCACGCCCAGACTGCCGTCACTGATGATAATCACCTGATGCACCAGGGACAGAACGGTCAGTGGACGAGTCTCCCACGCCCAGACTGCCGTCACTGATGATAATCACCTGATGCACCAGGGACAGAACGGTCAGTGGACGAGTCGCCCACGCCCAGACTGCCGTCACTGATGATAATCACCTGATGCACCAGGGACAGAACGGTCAGTGGACGAGTCGCCCACGCCCAGACTGCCGTCACTGATGATAATCACCTGATGCACCAGGGACAGAACGGTCAGTGGACGAGTCTCCCACGCCCAGACTGCCGTCACTGATGATAATCACCTGATGCACCAGGGACAGAACGGTCAGTGGACGAGTCTCCCACGCCCAGACTGCCGTCACTGATGATAATCACCTGATGCACCAGGGACAGAACGGTCAGTGGACGAGTCGCCCACGATCACCTGATGCACCAGGGACAGAACGGTCAGTGGACGAGTCGCCCACGCCCAGACTGCCGTCACTGATGATAATCACCTGATGCACCAGGGACAGAACGGTCAGTGGACGAGTCTCCCACGCCCAGACTGCCGTCACTGATGATAATCACCTGATGCACCAGGGACAGAACGGTCAGTGGACGAGTCTCCCACGCCCAGACTGCCGTCACTGATGATAATCACCTGATGCACCAGGGACAGAACGGTCAGTGGACGAGTCGCCCACGCCCAGACTGCCGTCACTGATGATAATCACCTGATGCACCAGGGACAGAACGGTCAGTGGACGAGTCGCCCACGCCCAGACTGCCGTCACTGATGATAATCACCTGATGCACCAGGGACAGAACGGTCAGTGGACGAGTCTCCCACGCCCAGACTGCCGTCACTGATGATAATCACCTGATGCACCAGGGACAGAACGGTCAGTGGACGAGTCTCCCACGCCCAGACTGCCGTCACTGATGATAATCACCTGATGCACCAGGGACAGAACGGTCAGTGGACGAGTCTCCCACGCCCAGACTGCCGTCACTGATGATAATCACCTGATGCACCAGGGACAGAACGGTCAGTGGACGAGTCGCCCACGCCCAGACTGCCGTCACTGATGATAATCACCTGATGCACCAGGGACAGAACGGTCAGTGGACGAGTCTCCCACGCCCAGACTGCCGTCACTGATGATAATCACCTGATGCACCAGGGACAGCACGGTCAGTGGACGAGTCTCCCACGCCCAGACTGCCGTCACTGATGATAATCACCTGATGCACCAGGGACAGAACGGTCAGTGGACGAGTCGCCCACGCCCAGACTGCCGTCACTGATGATAATCACCTGATGCACCAGGGACAGAACGGTCAGTGGACGAGTCGCCCACGCCCAGACTGCCGTCACTGATGATAATCACCTGATGCACCAGGGACAGAACGGTCAGTGGACGAGTCGCCCACGCCCAGACTGCCGTCACTGATGATAATCACCTGATGCACCAGGGACAGAACGGTCAGTGGACGAGTCGCCCACGCCCAGACTGCCGTCACTGATGATAATCACCTGATGCACCAGGGACAGAACGGTCAGTGGACGAGTCGCCCACGCCCAGACTGCCGTCACTGATGATAATCACCTGATGCACCAGGGACAGAACGGTCACCGGTCAGAGGTCAGAGGTCAGAGGTCAGAGGTCAGAGGTCAGAGGCAGGGTTGGAAAAGTTGCTGTTTGCTGATGTACAGGGGCACCAGGAGATTTTGTACTCTGGAATTGTGACTGGAAAGAATTAACTTCTTTGTACTCTTTGAATAGGCAATAAATATTCTTAGGAAACATGCCAAACTCATATGAATATTTGTGTTCCCAGGCACAGCAGACATCAATGAGAAAAAAATTGAGCGACATCAAGCAGAGAACGATTTCCAACCTCCAAGAACCAAGTGTCTCTAAACTGAAACCTTTGGTCAGCAAGATGAAATGCCAGCGCCTACATTGTGTTATTCCAATGCATGTTTCAAATGAACATATTTATGTTTTAAATATAAACATGATGTATGATGCAGTCTTCTGTCTGAGAACAAACTGATCACAAATTATGGGTTAATCCAGACAACTCATTAGCAAATACTTAACCATGCGAGTAGGTGTAGGGCCACAGTTAAAACACAGCTCTTCCTTAGGGCAGAGTACATGTCGCTTATCTCGAAAAGCGTCAGTCAGTGGTGTTAAAAATATGTAAAACAAACAAACAAGAAACTAAGCACCCACCAATCTGACTCAATAATCACACACCGCCGTAGACACAGCACTACACAAATCAAAATAGCGTACCACGAGACGTCCTGCGCCGAAAATGTCTCTTATCTTTCTTCAAAAGAGATGAGCACAAGATTACGCTGCTGAGTACTTTCCTCGACGAATACCTTGCGTACCAAGTACCGTTTTCCCTTGCTGGAAAAGCTCATGGTACCTGGTGTTCGTTGAGAACAAGTACTATGCAGATAATCATTCTTTTAAAAGGTTAAATGATCAATTAAATGGTATGAAAAGAAAGTGCTTGCCTTCCAATGGTACCATTTTTATTGTTAAGACGACCACCTTTTTTAGGCGTAAATAGCTAATGAGAATCCTTGTACTCAGTGTCTAGAACACCAGGTCACCAGGTGCATACCGGCGAAGCTTTATGTCCGATATATCTATCAATCGGGCTCGTTAGAGTCTAAATTAACTAAATATGAATGCAAAATGTTCGGCCTTATCAAAAAACTGAAATTCAAGAGCATCCGCTACGTGAAAGAGGTCGTATAACACCGTCTAAGATATACTCGGCGCTCTTCTCAGTTGCTTCTCGGCAACTCCCAACTCGAGCTCAACGCTGATTGGTCCGTGTCCACACCGGGCACATTTCGTGAGGACAACACTATTACACCGCAAGTCAGGGCTCCGCGCGCTCTCTCGTGTTTTGCGACTATGATGCGCCATTAACGTATTTCAATTTCATGACCGTGATTATTTGGGCCTCAAGCCTTGGCCTTGAGTATTTTATTCGTACCACACCGTGTTCCAGGCATTTCAATTTGTCGTCTTGTAACAGGTTAGTGGCTTGTTGGTCACCGAAGGTTAAAAATACAGGTTTTCTGGTCACATACGTACTAAAGTACTTCTTCAGTTTTCTTCTGCCCAGTGTCCTAGCATTGGTAAATTTGGGCGGGAAACGACACCCTATGGATACTGTTTTTCCGCTCTCTTTCCCGAGTTTTACTGGGATTTTCAACTCCTTATTTTAAAATGTATTGGATAATTGGAATCCTCACTGATTAATGGGTGTAATAATGGGGACAGCCTGTGTAGGGAAAGAGGTAATAATTGGCATAGGTACCTAATAACTAATTCTGGTGAGCAGGTAATTGGATATTAATAAAACAGAGTACATATGTTATTTGGTTGAATTCTCCGCTCGTTATGTTTATTTTAGCCAGAATGTTCCACTCTGCACTCCAGCTCCAAAGCAATCCTAGTACCCTGCTACTGCCTGTGTACTAGTTAGGGCACATAGCATTGTCTCTTGGGCCCTTTATTACCATATAGCCTAATATGTAACTGCCATGAATATAATCCTATTTGTAATTATGTACTATTTTTTTCTGAGAAAATGACCTTCGCTACCAGCAAAAGTAGAATTCCCACCCTCGCGTTATTACCATGAATATACTACTACCTGTAATTATGTACTCAATTTTTCCAAGAAAATGTACTCAGCATACCAGCAAAAAAAAGAGTACATTGCCAACCCTGGTCAGAGGTCAGAGGTCAGAGGTCAGTGGTCAGTGGTCAGCGGTCAGCGGTCAGCGGTCAGCGGTCAGCGGTCAGCGGTCAGCTGTCAGCGGTCAGCGGTCAGCGGTCAGCGGTCAGCGGTCAGCGGTCAGCGGTCAGCGGTCAGCGGTCAGCGGTCAGCGGTCAGCGGTCAGCGGTCAGCGGTCAGCGGTCAGCGGTCAGCGGTCAGCGGTCAGCGGTCAGCGGTCAGCGGTCAGCGGTCAGCGGTCAGCGGTCAGCGGTCAGCGGTCAGCGGTCAGCGGCCAGTGGTCAGAGGTCAGAGGTCAGAGGTCAGAGGTCAGTGGTCAGTGGTCAGTGGTCAGTGGTCAGTGGTCAGTGGTCAGTGGTCAGTGGTCAGTGGTCAGAGGTCAGTGGTCAGAGGTCAGTGGACAGAACGGTCAGTGGACAGAACGGTCAGTGGTCAGTGGTCAGTGGTCAGTGGTCAGTGGTCAGTGGTCAGTGGTCAGTGGTCAGTGGTCAGTGGTCAGTGGTCAGTGGTCAGTGGTCAGTGGTCAGTGGTCAGTGGTCAGTGGTCAGTGGTCAGTGGTCAGTGGTCAGTGGTCAGTGGTCAGTGGTCAGTGGTCAGTGGTCAGTGGTCAGTGGTCAGTGGTCAGTGGTCAGTGGTCAGTGGTCAGTGGTCAGTGGTCAGTGGTCACCGGTCAGTGGTCAGTGGTCACCGGTCAGTGGTCAGTGGTCAGTGGTCAGTCGATAACGCGCAGTCATTCGCTCCAAATATACCCGTCGCACTTCGCAGATGAGCGTCGTGCTAGGGTGGAGGTCAGGAGCTCACAGATATAGTAAACAAGGGTGTCATGAGCAACAAACGAAAATCTGCATTGAACAACTATATTAGGGTCGGTTATCTCCCAGAGATGGCACTACCAGTATTTACAAACAAATGAAGAAACTTGAATGCACTAAGATTTGAACAGCATTGACAATATGAAGCATTTAGAGGTGCCAATGATACAGAGTAATGCTCCGCATGTGTACAGGAGTGGCATGGTCCAGCTGATCTGACTTCACCTGACAGGCGGTGCCGCTGCCCCACTCCTCTGCCACCACGGCGTGCTGATCTGATCTCACCTGACAGGCGGTGCCGCTGCCCCACTCCTCTGCCACCACAGCGTGCTGATCTGATCTCACCTGACAGGCGGTGCCGCTGCCCCACTCCTCTGCCACCACAGCGTGCTGATCTGATCTCACCTGACAGGCGGTGCCGCTGCCCCACTCCTCTGCCACCACGGCGTGCTGATCTGATATCACCTGACAGGCGGTGCCGCTGCCCCACTCCTCTGCCACCACAGCGTGCTGATCTGACTTCACCTGACAGGCGGTGCCGCTGCCCCACTCCTCTGCCACCACGGCGTGCTGATCTGATCTCACCTGACAGGCGGTGCCGCTGCCCCACTCCTCTGCCACCACAGCGTGCTGATCTGATCTCACCTGGCAGGCGGTGCCGCTGCCCCACTCCTCTGCCACCACAGCGCGCTGATCTGATCTCACCTGACAGGCGGTGCCGCTGCCCCACTCCTCTGCCACCACAGCGTGCTGATCTGATCTCACCTGACAGGCGGTGCCGCTGCCCCACTCCTCTGTGCCACCACAGCGTGCTGATCTGATCTCACCTGACAGGCGGTGCCGCTGCCCCACTCCTCTGCCACCACGACGTGCTGATCTGATCTCACCTGACAGGCGGTGCCGCTGCCCCACTCCTCTGCCACCACAGCGTGCTGATCTGATCTCACCTGACAGGCGGTGCCGCTGCCCCACTCCTCTGCCACCACAGCGTGCTGATCTGATCTCACCTGACACGCGGTGCCGCTGCCCCACTCCTCTGCCACCACGGCGTGCTGATCTGATCTCACCTGACAGGCGGTGCCGCTGCCCCACTCCTCTGCCACCACAGCGTTGACGCCGAGCAGCGCTGTCTCGACACAGGACTTGTCGTACTCGGCCAGCGACGCCAGACGACTCTTCAGCTGGTCAAAGTCGCGTGTGAACGAGCCCAGCACCTCGTACATGGAGCTGTACACCGCCTGAGGTGGTAGACAACAGACAGGCTCAGTTTCGTGAGCAGTACACCATCAGGCAATGTCACAGGGTTGAGGTCGCTATGTAATATGTTGTGCTAATACCTGTATGTTGATAATAATAATACCTGTATGTTGATTGTAGTATGTTGTGTCTGTATGTTGATAAAGAGGTAGACTATACAAATAAACAAATAAGCATTTCAGACGACTGGGATGTGATGTTGCAGCAAAATATGACACCATAGCGAGTAAAGAGCACTGTTGCATAGAACATGTGACAATTTACATCGCTTGTGGGATTAATACTTGTGTCCTAAATCAGACCAGCTTCATTCAGTCTCAGCATGCGCTCACCAGTGCAGCAAACTCCAGTTTGCAGTTGTGGTGGATGTGGTTGAGCAGGGCGTGGATGCCTTTGATGGCCAGCTGGCGGACCGTGGGCGGGTCTTCTGTGCGGTCTGGCTGGAACACCTGCCGACTCATCGAGAGCGACACGTCCAGAGCGATCACCGTCGGCATGCTGACGCTGCCCGGTCTTCAGCAGGACAACCCTGCAGTCTTCAGCAGGACACACCTGCGGTCTTCAGCAGGACACACCTGCGGTCTTCAGCAGGACACACCTGCGGTCTTCAGCAGGACACACCTGCGGTCTTCAGCAGGACACACCTGCGGTCTTCAGCAGGACACACCTGCGGTCTTCAGCAGGACACACCTGCGGTCTTCAGCAGGACACACCTGCGGTCTTCAGCAGGACACACCTACGGTCTTCAGCAGGACACACCTACGGTCTTCAGCAGGACACACCTGCGGTCTTCAGCAGGACACACCTGCGGTCTTCAGCAGGACACACCTGGCAGGGAAAGATGGGATGCCTGTCAGCACAGCACAATACATTAATATCCAGACAAAAAATATGTACCATTTGGCCCAATGTGCTAGTCATTAAAAAAAAAATTTAGTACGAATGTTTTTGAATAGATGGATTTCCGAGGCCAGGCCCCGAGCTAAGCATACCTTGTTGCGCAGGCCCTGACCCCACCACCCGATCAAGCAATTCCCGGCGTCCGGCAGAATTTAGAGACAATTGTACGTGCCCGACATACCTGGACACAGTCCGCCCCGCCCTCTGACGTCACCTGACCTTGATTGAGTGCGACCGCTGCCACCGGCCAAAGGCCATCCCAGTCAGGGGCAAATAGCGAGCGCCGAAGCGACTCGAACCCGGGCTGCCACTACCGGGTGAGGTCAGAAGTCCAGGTCATTGATCATTTAATGGAAAGGCTGTGCATATACGGGAGTAACGAAATTATCCGGACATCGTGTTTTCCACTCGTATCGAAGAACAAGGCTAGCTGACGTTTTGTCATTTATTTGCCAATGTAGCCACCCTTCACAGCAATGCAATCAAGCATGCGCTGGGGCATCCCAGCCACCAGGCTCTCCAGCACACTGGGCTTCATCAGTCTCCACGCTGTCTTGACCTGATCTGACTTGCGCCGCCAGCTGGGCCGTGGTGGTGGCGGGTGCCTTCAGATTCACCTCCTGCTGGACAATGGCCGGCCCACAAGTTCTCGATGGGGTTGAGATCGGGGCTATTCCCAGGCCATACCCCATTGGTCCAGAAGGACGGCAGGTTCTCCCGGCACCAGTCTTGGATTTTCTTGGCGCTGTGAGGCGGCGCGCCGTCCTGGATGAACAGGGCCTGGCTTGGATCCGGCATCAGCGCGCACTTGAAAACCGAGCCCTCCTGCACCGTCCGGTGGAAGGCCTCCAGGCACTCGTTGGCCAGGATGTTGTCCCGGTAGTACTGGCCGGTGATGGTCATCTTCTGGGGAAACACATGCAGCTGGGACAGCGCGCGGTGGCTAAACATGCCCCAGACGTGGATCATGGCCGGATGTTTGACGCTGGGGACGGTCGGCACGTCCGAGCTGCTGGCCGCCCACACACGGTCGTTTTGGCGGTTCGGAGGGTGGAACAGCTCGAACGGCGACTCGTCCGACCAGACCACCTTCTGCCAGTCCTCCTCCGACCAGTGCATGTGCTCTCGTGCGAACTTCAGGCGGTGGGCTCGTTGTTTTTCTGTCAGTTTTGGCGTCCGCTTCAGTTTGAATGGCTGCATGCCCAGGTTGTTGCGCAGGTGGCGGTAGACCATCATATGGGAGGTCTTGTAGCCTGCCTGGGTGAGCCGTCGGGCCAGTTTCCTGACTCACCCAGTAGTGGCAACCCAGGTTCGTCGCTTCAGGAAATGTACAATTTATGCCTGTAGCTGGTGGTGTACTTAAAGTAAAATAATACAGCAGAGCTTGTTGTGCAGGCCCTGACCCCAACCATCCGATCGCACAATTCCTGGTAGCCGGCATAATTTAGAAGTGAAAGTTGTATGTGCCCGACATTCCTGAACACAACACGACCTGCTCACTGAAGTCATCTGATCAGTATCAGTCGGGGAAGGTTTGGTAATCGGTTCCCATTTTTAGCAACTGCTATTTTTAGCAGGCTCCTGCTAAAAATGGGAACGAAACTTGCTATTTTTGGGAACGCTATTAAGGGTATATAAAAGGCTCATTTGTTGTCAATTATCATATTATAAACAGCAGTTTCATTGCAGATGAAAGCTAAATGAATCGGAGAAGGCGACCATGCACTCTAAGAGACATGCCATCCCTATTTTTGGGAACGCTAAATCATGTAGGTATATTAAAACTGCTTTTTCTGCTTTTTACTAAGCTATAGATGAAATAATATCACCATCTTAGGGTAAATATATATATATATATATATATATATATATATATATATATATATATATATATATATATATATATATATATATATATATATATATATATATATATATATATATATATATATATATATATATATACATATATACATATATACATATATACATATATACATATATACATATATACATATATACATATATACATATATACATATATACATATATACATATATACATATATACATATATACATATATACATATATACATATATACATATATACATATATACATATATACATATATACATATATACATATATACATATATACATATATACATATATACATATATACATATATACATATATACATATATACATATATACATATATACATATATACATATATACATATATACATATATACATATATACATATATACATATATACATATATACATATATACATATATACATATATACATATATACATATATACATATATACATATATACATATATACATATATATACATATATACATATATACATATATACATATATACATATATACATATATACATAT
>JAXIVJ010008961.1:0-5000 GCA_036785665.1 Chirona hameri
CTCTCACTCTCGCTCTCTCATCCTCTCACTCTCACTCTCACTCTCACTGCCACTCTCACTCTCACTCTCACTCTCACTTCTCACCTCTCACTCTTCACCTCTCACGCTCACTCTCTACTCTCACTCTACACTCTCACTGCTCACTCTCTACTCTCACGCTCACTCTGCACTCTCACTCTCACTCTCACTCTCACTCTCACCTCGCACGCGTCACGTCTTCACGCTCACTCTCTCACTCTCACTCTCACTCGCACTCGCACTCTCACGTCTCACTCTCACGCTCACTCTCACTCTCACTCTCACTCTCACTCTGGCACGCTCACTCTCACGCTCACTCTCACTCTCACTTCACTCTCACTCTCACTCTCACGCTCACTCTCACTCTCACGTCTCACTGCTCACTCTTCACGCTCACTCTCACTGCCACTCTATCTCTCACTCGTCACTCTCACCGTCTCACTCTCACGCTCACTGCTCACTCTCACTCTCACTCTCACTCTCACTCTGCACTCTCACTCTCTCACTCCGTCACGTCTCTCTCACTCTGCACTCTTCACTGCGTCACTCGTCACGGCTCACTCTCACTCGCATCACGTCTCACTTCATCACTCACTCTCACTTCTCACTCTCACTCGCACTCTCACATCTCACTCTCACTCTCGTCGTCTCTCTCTCACTCTCACGCTCACTCCTCACTCGCACACACAGCACTCTCACACACACGCTCACTCTCACTCACCACACACACACACACTCAACACACTCACACTCTCACACACACACACACACAACACACACACACACTCACACACACACACACACACACACAGCACACACACACACACATCTACACACACACACACACACGCACACACTCACACACACAGCACACAGCACCCACACACGACACACACACACACTACACGACACACACACTCACACTCACACCACACACACACACACTCTCACACACACTCACACACTCACACTCACTACTCACCACACACACTCACACACACACACTCACACACACACACACACTCACACTCACACTCACACACTCACACACACACCACTCACACTACACTCACACACACACACACACTCACACTCACACACTCACACACGCACACTCACACTCACACTCACACGTCACACTCACACAGCACACTCACACTCACACTCACACACACTCAACACTCACACTCACTCACTCACACTCCTCTCACACACACACTCACACTCACACTCACACTCACACACTCTCACACATCACACTCACACTCACACATCACTCTCACACACTCACACTCACTCACACTGCACAACTCACACACACACTCACTCACAACTCACACTCACACTCTCACACACTCACAGCACTCACACTTCACACTCACACTCTACTCACTCACACTCACACTCTCACTCTCGCCTCACCTCACTCTCACACTCTCTCACTCGTCTCACTCTCACTCTCACTCACTCACACTCTCACTCTCGACTCACTCTCACTACACTCTCACTCTCTCTCACTCTATCTCTATCTCTCACTCTCATCTCTAACTCTATCTCTATCTCTATCTCTCTCTTCTACTCTATCTCTATCTCACTCTCTACTCAATCTCTCTCTCAATCTCTATCTCTATCTATCTCAATCTCTATCTCTATCTCTATCTCTATCTCTACTCTATCTCTCACTCCAATCTCACTCTATCTCTTCTACTCTACACTCTCACACGTCACTCTCACTCTCTCTCTCATCTCTATCTCTAACTCTATCTCTATCTCTAACTCTATCTCTCACTCTCACTATCTCAATCCTACTCTTCACTATCTCTATCACCTAGCTCTAACTCTATCTCTATCTCAACTCTCACTCTCGACATCTCATCTCTAACTCTATCTCTATCTCTATCTCTATCTCTCATCTCTATCCTCATCTCTATCTCAATCTCAACTCTCTACTCTCTATCTCTACTCTCTCTCATCTCTATCTCAATCTCACTCTCTATCTCTAACTCTATCTCAATCTCACTCTCTATCTCACTCTCACTTCTCTCTCACTCTCCTCATCTCTATCACTATCGCTTCACTGCATCTCTATCTCTATCTCTATCTCTATCACTATCTCTACTCTCATTCTCTATCTCATCTATCTCTCTCACTATCTCTATCTCTCTCTCGATCTCTCTCTCTATCTCAATCTCTATCTCTATCTCTATCTCTCTCTATCTATCTCTATCTCACTCTCTATCTCACTCTCATCTCTATCACTATCTCTATCGTCTATCTCTATCTCTTCTGCTATCTCTATCTCTATCTCTAACTCTATCTCTATCTCTATCACTATCTCTATCCTATCTCTATCTCAATCTCTATCTCTATCTCTATCTCTATCTCTATCTCTATCTCTATCTCTATCTCTATCTCTATCTCTATCTCATCTCTATCTCTCTCTATCTCTATCTTTATCTCTATCTCTATCTCTATCTCTATCTCTTCGCTATCTCTAGCTCTATCTCTATCTCTATCTCTATCTCTGATGCTCATCTCTATCTCTATCTCTATCTCTATCTCTATCTCTATCTCTATCTCTTAGTCTCTATCTCTATCTCTATCTCTACTCTATCGTCTATCTCTATCTCTATCTCTATCTCTACTCTCTATCTCTATCTCTATCTCGTCTCTATCTCTATCTCTATCTCTATCTTATCTCTATCTCTATCTCTAGGTTCTATCTCTAACTCTATCTCTATCTCTATCTCTATCTCTATCTCTATCTCTATCTCTAATCTCTATCTCTATCTCTATCTCTATCTCTAGCTCTATCTCTATCTCTATCTCTATCTCTATCTCTATCCTATCTATCTCTATCTCTATCTCTATCTCTACTCTTCATATCTCTATTCTCTATCTCTATTCTCTATCTCTATCTCTATCTCTATCATCTATCTCTATCTCTATCTTCTATCTCTATCTCTATCTCTATCTCTATCTCTATTCGATCTCTATTCTATCTCTACTCTCTATCATCTATCTCTATCTCTTATCTCTATCTCTATCTCTATCTGCTATCTCTATCTCTATCGTCTATCTCTTATCTCTATCTCTCTCTTCTATCTGCTATCTCTATCTCTATCTCTATCTCTCTATCTCTATCATCTATCTCTTATCTCTATCAGTCTACTCTCATCTCTATCTCTATCTCTATCTCTATCTCATCTCTATCTCTATCCTATCTCTATCTCTATCTCTATCTCTATCTCTATCTCTATCTCTACTCTATCTCTAATCTCTATCTCGTATCTCTATCTCTAGTCTCTATCTATATCTATATCGATATCTATCTTCTATATCTTATATCTATATCGTATATCTATATCTATATCGTATATCTATATCTAGTACTATATCTAATATCTATATCTATATCTATATCTATATCTATATCTATATCTATATCTATATCTATATCTATATCTATATCTATATATATATCATATATCTATATCTATATCTATATCTGATATGCTATACTATATCTATATCTATATCTATATCTATATCTATATCTATATCTATATCTATATCTATTCATATCTATATCTATATCTATATCTATATCATATCTACTATCTATATCTTATATCTATAGACTATATCTATATCTATATCTATATCTATATCTATATCTATCTATATCTATATCTACATCTATATCTTATATCTATCTATATCTATATCGATATCTATATCTATATCTATATCCTACATCTACATCTACATCCTACATCCTACATCCTAACCATCCTACATCCTACATCCGTACATCCTACATCCTACATCCTACATCCTACATTCCTACATCCTACATCCTATATCCTATATCCTATATCCTATATCCTATATCTATTAGTCCTATATCCTATTATCCTATATCCTATATCCTATATCCTATATCCTATATCCTATATCCTATATCCTATATCCTATATCCTATATCTATATCCTATACCATATCCTATATCCTATATCCTATATCCTATATCCTATATTCCTATATCCTATATCCTATATCCTATCCTATATCCTATAATCCTTATCCTATATCCTATATCCTATATCCTATATCCTATATCCTATATCCTATATCCTATATCCTATATCCTATATCCTATATCCTATATCCTATATCCTATATCCTATATCCTATATCCTATATCCTATATCCTATATCCTTTATCCTATATCCTATATCCTATATCCTATATCCTATACCTATATCTATATCCTTATATCCTATATCCTATATCCTATATCCTATATCCTATATCCTATATCCTATATCCTATATCCTATATTCCTATATCCTATATCCTATATCCTATATTATATCCTATATCCTATATCCTAATATCCTATATCCTATATCCTATATCCTATATCCTATATCCTATATCCTATATCCTATATCCTATATCCTATATCCTATATCCTATATCCTATATCGATATCCTATATCTATATCCTATATCCTATATCCTATATCCTATATCCTATATCCTATAATACTATATCCTATATCCTATATCTATATCCTATATCCTATCATCCTATATCCTATATCCTATATCCTATATCCTATATCCTATATCCTATATCCTATATCCTATATCCTATATCCTATATCTATCTATATCCTATATCCTATATCCTTATCCTATATCCTATATCCATATCCTATCCTATATCCTATATCCTATTCCTATATCCTATATCCTATATCCTATATCCTATATCCTATATCCTATATCCTATATCCTATATCCTATATCCTATATCCTATCTATATCCTATATCCTATTTCCTATCTATATCCTATATCCTATATCCTATATCCTATATCCTATATCTATATCTATATCCTATATCCTATATCCTATATCCTATATCCTATATCCTATATCCTATATCTATATCCTATATCCTATATCCTA
>JAXIVJ010008961.1:7500-53193 GCA_036785665.1 Chirona hameri
TACTGGAGTCAAATTGTTGGTAATAAGGTGTACAAAATTTGCCTTGGTGCACTATGTTGCTTCTTTTGCAATGCTGCCGTCTGCCACATAGTACTATGACATCATAACGTGCTGCCACATTGTGCACCAGCATGCAAATATGTTCCTTAGTCAAAGGTTGTCAACAATTTCAACAGTCAGCTCCTCGTCGGCGCCGCGCTCACGCAGCAACGTAGTCAGCCGCCAGTTACAGCTCGCTGTTTCGTACGGCCAGGGATTCACGAAGACGAGCGTGGTGAATTATCAGTGCCCATTAATTCCTAGCACATGCTTAATTGTATGATTCTGCCCCCAGTGAGTTGCCGGATATGCCGTGAAACGCGCCGTGACATGCGGTGGCTCTGCTCCAGTGACGTCACATCAAGCTTGGGCTATTACGAGGCGGCTATAGCGGTGTCACCCCCCTGCGAGCCGCAGTCCGCACACAAATCTTGCGCAACACAAATCACTATCGCCCCGCTGGACGGCCTCTGTTCCGTACTTGCATATTTGAACGGCGACAAACGGTGCCACACTACCATTCTGTCTCCGTTGTAATTGAATAGTGTGTGGCGTTCACGTGCCGCTTCCCAGCCGCCAGGCTGCGCACAGTGCTCATTATCGCTGTTATTGCGCATTATTTTGTTCCGTGAACAAACGAACTCGTTATATCGCTTGCTTATGTTTTTTAACCGCAGGATATTTTGGAGCTGCAGGATTAACCGAGAGTTGGTTCCCGCATTGGAATGACAACATTATTTAGAATTGTGTTTTCCATTGGGAAACCTAATGATATCTAGGTGCGAGTATCATGACACAGGTGATCATTTGCAAAGATGTGGTACCTACTTGTCTGTTTAAGATTTGTCACCGATTACTCCAACGATGGCTATAGATTTGTCGACAATTAGAATGGCAGAACGGTAATTTTTCCCAGCCCTGGGCCCGTGTTTACTTGCCACAAATGTTGAAAGTAGCGGAGCTCGTAGCACACGGGAATAATTTTGTTTTGTTTTGCAAAACGTAAAAGTGACAAGATTACAACTCCCTAATGACAAAAAAGCGAAGCTTCAAATCTTGCCTCACTTTCCCTTGCACTTCTTGAGATTGGCTTTAACGAGCCTACGGTGGTTCACTCGATTGATACATGTTTAATGCCATAATTCTCATCGCTAATGTTGGTGCGAACTTAGGTGGCGAGGAATCGTCAGTTCCCAGTAACATAACGAGACGGGCCTGCAGAACAGACGACCTAGCTCACTCGGCACACTGCCAATCGCCCGTCTCTCGCCGCGTAAATCCAGCGGGCAACCAGCGACCCGAGTTTTTGCCGAGTTGTCGGTGGATATTTCCATAGGTCACCTCTGCGTGTCGACCCTGTGCCGCACCCTCCCCCCTCCCACCGCGGGAAGTTTCCCCACAGCGTCTGACGGCCCGCACTATCACTGCTATCCAATAACCAGACGACGATTAATGCTGCCGCCGCGTCGGCGACGATGACAACTTCGCTGTAACGCAAACCTCCACCACCACCTCCACCTCCATCGCCGCCTCCGCCGCTACCGACACCGCCGCCGACACCGCGCCCGACGCTTCCCGCCCGGCGCACTATTAGTCCGCGCCGGTATAAAGTAAATACGGCCCGGAGGCGTACGGCACGGCGTTTTTATCACAATGAACGTTAACTGGTCCATTAGGCGGGCCCGAGGCCCCGCACCTGTTCCCGGCCTGATTTATCGCGGTCGACGCCGGCGCGCGTCGGTGGCGACGCAACAATTAGTTTCAGCCCTGATTCCAGTATCAGGTTTATAGTGTCGGCGCCGGCACTGGCGACGGTGGCGGGGCGGTGCCGGCATTTCTGGCGGACGGAGACGGCGCCGACGCACGTCAGGCATGAATCACGTGACATCACAATATGGGGGATTAATGTGTCGTGGGCGGGGAGATGGTGACGGAGGCGACACATGACCGCACCACCGGCCGCCGGGGGCGCGTCCCCGTCGACGGTGTGGGTCAGATGGGAGCGGCCCGCACTCAGTGCACCCAGGTGCCACATCTGCAGGGTAATGTACAACCAGCATCTGCACGGCACGGTGGAGATGGTCTCTGAACAGGAGGAGAGTCTGAGTGGTGGTTAGGCAGGCGCGAGTGATGGCAGGGTGAAGGTGAGACTGAGCCGTGACATATTTAATGTCGGAACAGAATCAATTCGCCGGGTCGTGAATGCGTGGGTGATTAGAAATGCAAGTGTGAGACAGCCCGCCTCTACGGTGCATCCTCTTCCTGGCCTTAGACTCCCAATGCGCCGCAACGACGCTTTTGTATTCATTCAAACGAATACTGCAGTGGTGCGTGGTCCTTCATTCCATTATTTACCAACATGCTACGAGGACTACGCTCGAGAAACACCCAAACTGGTATTATTGCCAAATGTCTATCACTTGGTCGTATCATAAGCAGCGGCGAGCCAAGGGACAATCTTCTGAGGCTAACCGCTGTCAATCACTATACTCCATTCGACATGGCGTTCGATAAGGGCTTTCCAGTTGTTTTAACCAGAATCGAATCGATATCTACCGCTGAAGAAAGCAGGCACCATTGCTAACAAATGAAGACTGATTCCTCTCGCTCTTCCCTTAAATGCTATTTTGCTTGAATATGTGTGAGGGACCCATTAAATACTTTTTATTTCGTATTGTTTATTTATTTTAATTTTAAATAGCCTCCGAAACGGCTCCATTCCTTGCAGGCGAGATTGGTACTAAAACAAGGGTACAGTAACGTAGAGGCGAGCCTAGCACTAAAACACAGACCCAGCAATGTGCTTGAGCAAATAGCAATTAAACACTGCTTGTTAAACAAAGCAGCGATTTATGCTCATTCGTGAGCATCGCTAGACAGCCAAGGTGGCGTATAATCAGAGTTCAAACTATTCAAGTTATGAATATCTGATCTAAATCATCTGATTTCTTCTTACAACAGAATGACAAACGTTCATTGGGTCCAGGGCATTAAAACAACATCCCAAATCTACCAATATCCAGCCTCGCGCGGGAGCCCTCCCTCGGCTCCCATCTTGACCAGCTGACCTCTGCACTGTGACGACCTTTACTCCCACATAGCTGTGTCGAGCCCCCCTCCCGGACCCCACCCCCGCCCGCTGCATTGTGCCGCTGGCTGGACATATTGATGTTGGCTGCTGACTGCCGCGCGCCAGGCTCGGCTCTTATCACCCGCTGCCGGACACTGCCCGCAGTAATTAGAAGACGGCATGCTCAATCGTTTATCCTCACCGCGACAGCGTGAACAGCTCGTACAAGATGACAAATCGCCTAATCGCGAAACCCTACCGTGATGGAGTAAGACATCAGACCCTGCGAAAACAGGGGGCGCGCGATTAATGGAGTCGCTTGTTTCCCGTTTTCAACACTATCAGATTGTAATGTCAGGCAAATCTGCTCGCAGTGGAAATAGACCGGGCAGGGGCAAGAAGTCGTGCAGCCAGCGCGGTGAGAGATCATGCGTCAGCTCCGAACTACCGCCGGCCGCGGAAGCACGGACAGTTCACCGAGAAACGTGCTTACAATGAGAGACAGGAGCTTTGTTTTCGGCAAGAAAAACCCTCTTCTGGCGACCGGCCGTCGTCCGAGAGCAATGCCGATGTATCACGTGACGACGATGGAGAGAGCCTCTCAGCACGAAGACAGGACATTGGCACAGGCGGCCGTCCCGATGTCGCCAGCTATTCCAGGATTCGCGCACCGCACTGCTGGTCAGGACGCTGGCGACAGGCTAGGCTTATATATAGGCAATGATCTTGAGTTCGACGAAGAGCGATGGAAAATAACGCAGTCACGACTCCAGAGTTGGATTCATTTTCGCAGAATGGCGGTCTTTGAGCGTCGCTAGGCGATTCAAAGCTAGACCGTCAAAAAACAAACAGGTGAATGTCTGCGGCTTGAGATTTGAGTTCCTGTGATCGGAGTCTGCTTTCGTCACGGCTCATAAGCACGAGGGTTGCGTCGATGTTTGTCTCGGTATACTTTCTTTTTGTCGACGATTTACTGGCACTAGCCTTCCTTTTGTTAAATTATTGTTTAGATTCCCTTTAGACCTTCTCCTTGATATTGATAAAAAGGTTACCAAAAACTTTTACAAATATATTGAAATAATTGCTCTCGATTATTGTTCATTATGAAATCAGGGCGAAAACAATAAACTTTGTAATCAATAACAAGTTCAAAAGAAGGAACTAATACTTGTATATAATACTCCTTGCTCAATCATTGCACCGATTAAGATAATTTACTTACATTCAATTAAATGGCATGGGTACCGATGGAAGTGTTTTCAACTCTCTTACTTGTACTGCTTCTTCTATCTTCATCTGTCGATCACATCTTTGAAAAGCTTAACAAATGACAAAATCAGTACATTATAGGAAATACGCTATCTAGGTGAACACGCAGGCTTTTAAGACTCACGAGTCACGAGTATGTATAATATTTCAAAATTGTTTGACAGTTTGCCAGGCAAAGCAAGGTCTTAAAGACAAGTGGTTCAAAGCACATTCTAAATGGGGTTCGGGACAGATATTAGGTGTTTATGATTTAAAAATTCAGCGTAATATTATCGATTTTTATATATACCTCCTAAACAAAACTTGGAATGCCTTCTGTCCTAAATCTACCACTTAACTTTCCGTATTTTTTTAACAAATATGCTTCATTTGATTTGTGACGTCACAACTTAGTGATTTTTGGCGGCGCTTGCGACGCTTCCGACCTGTAGCCTATTTCACAAAGCAAAAAAGTTTGTAATTACAAAGAATTTCTTTGTAATAACAAATAATTTGTACACATGTTTGTAGTTTGGATTTCACAAAACCCCAGGGCAGTAAATCTCAATTTACTATTTACAAACTACTTTACAAAGATATTGTTTGTAAAAATGTTTGCAATTGCACATGTTCTATTTCTCAAAGGTTGACGGAAGTGAGGAAATGTTTGCAATTACAAACTTGTAATTCCAGTGGGTCAGGGGTTCTGAATTTCAGAAACTGCATTGACAGTTGACATTGTTTGACTGTTCAGGTTATTTTCTTGGTGAGGTTGTTACGTTGCCGAGGTTGTTAGGGTAATGGTTTAGTTATGCATAGGTATAGCTGCCCAAAACAATTTATTTTTCCGAGAGATTCGAACAGGGATCTCCAGCTTTGAAGTCCAGTCACAGTGCATGCACCTTACCGATTGCGCTGAGGGGCGCCTCCAAGGGCGGATCCAGCCGGCCGTTTTTTTTTTGGGGGGGGGCCAAACCGTTTTTTTAGCGGACCTTACCTACCCCCAATTTCGAATTTCTTCCCGGATTTGGGCCACTTTATTTTGCAACCACACGATTTCGATTTTTTCCCCATTTATTTTTTTAGGTTTTCGACCTTTTGGGATATCGGAAAAGGAAAGATGTCAGCTTGCAGTTTGTATTGTTCCGACATTGCCTTACACTGATAAAAACTATGTCAATTGTCAGCTGTACCCAGGGGCGTCGCCGATAATTTTTGAGTGGGGGGGTCGGCTGAAATGACGACAAAAAAAATGTACCCCAATTTGTTATGCGTGTATTTAAGCCTTTGCAACATTTCTAATGTGGATTTGCATGTTATAGTAGGTACTTGTTATTTAGCGCCGCGAAGCGGCGCGATTTTTTCTTCTTCTCGGGTTTGCCTGATAAAACCCAGAAACATAGGCATTTTTAGCTTCTTAGCCTTGTACAGGATAATAAGCTAAAAATGTTATTCATTCAATTCAGCGTTACGACGAAACGAATACGATGACGATGGCTTCGTTATGACGATGGCCACTGATGTGACGCCGCGAAGCGGCGTGAACATTTTAATTTTAGGTCGTGGAAAACGCATTTTTAATATTGGAACCAGACCGTGAGTGGAGCCAAGCCTCAGGTAACCCCTTTTCCTGGTTGCACATCTCGGTATGATGCAAAATGTTGAAATGAAGGTAGTTTTTCATATACATTAGCCTCGGATAGTAAATCACGATGGCCGGTGGCAGTCTGCGCTCAATAGTACATATGATAATAATAACTGTAGTCTGTATACATACCTATGTACCGAACTGTAACAAACAACTGGTAACGGTGCAAATGGTTTCAAAGTAGCAAGAGGCAGACCGACATTTCCGCGCATAAATGGTCCCTGTGGATCTGGAGGAGCCTGGGGGAGATGGCTTGGGGAGATAGTCCTGGCCTGGTCCCCACTATTAGCTCTTCGGGCCAACAAGTTGGGCACCGCTGGAACAGCTTCCGGTTGCCGAAGTCCGCGTCTTTGCGTTCGCGTCGCCTTTTTCGGAACTCGGCAGACAAGCTAAACATGTAGCCCGCTTTAAAGATAATATTTTATGAAGAGAGTTGGCCCTGGGGCCAGCAATTACCGCCAAGGAGAGCCTCTGCAAGACACTTAATGGAATTAATTTTCCAAATTTGTATATGCAATTGCGAAACTTGTGTCATGCCGCGAAGCGGCGCGAAATTTGTCAGTTTTTGACTGAGGCTAGCTTGATTTTGACTGCTGCAATTTTGGGATGCCCAGTACCGTTCTAAAAACGCAAATATAGCATGCATTAAATTTCACGTCTTGGGGGGGGGCCAAAACATAGTTTGCCCCCCCCCCCCTTAAACAGGCTTGGGGGGGGCATGGCCCCGTTCGCCCCCCCCCCCCCTGGATCCGCCCTTGGTCGTGGGTCTAGTTATTCCTTCGTCGACGACGAAATCATTATTTATGAACGTGTTCATTTTTTTTTCTTAAAATTTCACAGAACACGGAATTTTATTGTTTTTTATATGCGTTGAGGCTCATATTACAGTTATTTATATAGATTTTTTATTTTGTTTTTTTTTTGGGGGGGGGGGCAAAAGACATGTTGGCCCCCCTTCCAGGCTTTTGGGGGGGCCATGGCCGGATTGCCCCCCCCCCCCCTGGATCCGCCAGTGGGCGCCTCCGCGCGGAGAAACCGCATGGCGATATAATTGCAGCGGTCAACGATGTCTTGTGCAATGTACAGTGAACCTTCACCCTTTACGAAGTAAGAAATCGGCTAGGTTAGGTGAAAAAATGGTCGAGAAATTCAACGATCTTTCTTTTAAGAGTAGTTCTGTTGTTATGCTCCGCCACCTGGTGAATGGTCAAATTCTGTTTACTCTAACTGCTTACCAAGATGTATTTTTACGATCATTGTTTGCATTCCGATGAAATGTTAATTAAAAGATTATTCTCCCTATAACTAATTTTATATTGAATAAAAAAACAAACCACAATGTAAATATTTGTTAAATTAATTTGTTAACAATAAAATTATTTGTCATTAGCATCAAGTTTGATACAAACGTTCTTGATCTTAAGCTTTCTGCTGTACTAACATTTGTGCTTACAATTTTCTTTACAATCGGTAATTCAGAGGTGGCGAATGTTTGTGAAATAGCTTTTTGTGAGGTTTGCAATATTTTCTTGCGTTTGTAATCGCAAACATGTGTAATTACTAACTTATTTGTGAAATAGGCCTCTGGATGTGTTTGAGGATATAAAACAACGGTGGCGGTCATGTAGGCTAGGAAAATATGAATGATATCAGGGGTTCCGCCACGGGGGGACATGTCTCCCCATTCTTGAGCCAGGGGATCATCCCATTTTCACTGACAAACCCTAAAAATCAGTGTTCAGCTGTACTCATTATTTGTTACCTCCCCCTATTCAACAAAGCTTTCGCTGACACGCTCCACCCCTCTTGATCAACAACTTTTCAGTTTCGCTAACGCTGCAGCCCCCCCCCCCCCCCCGTCAACAACTTTTCGCTGACGGCGACCACTCGGCTCTTCCCTCAATCCCGTGACCAATTTGCGACAATTATTCAATTATGTGCTTGTATTGGTATGAAGTTTCAGCCATGCACCCACTTGTTAAAGAATCAATTTAACGAAGAATTTGATTAATAAAAGAAGAAGAAAACGATAACAACACAGAGCAAAGATTTCTCCTCACCGCATTAACACTTGTTAATAACAGCAACAGAGTTGCATCTGCTATAATGTTTAGCACTTCTTGCGTCTCAGCACTCAGCAACGGGATGTGCCGTGCCGTTCCTGTTTCTTTGCCTCCATGTAGAAAGCACATCTGATTCATTGAGTGCTGATTTCCTCCTTTCTTGGAAGAGTTAGTCTCCGGCTTGCCTATATCCTTACAATGTTCCTTTAGTTGGACCAGCCAAACCGGCATCTGTCTTTTTATTAGCCGTTTTCGCGAAGAATTATTGCGTTGAAAAGATTCTGAAAAGTTTCAGAAAAGTTTTTAAAAGTTTTGGTATAAAAGCCTTAGTATAAAAGTCTTAAGCATTTTTCCGACCCTAAGGGTATGATAGATTATTACATGACTCCTATGTAAATTGGCCATGCG
Source organism: Chirona hameri (assembly GCA_036785665.1). NCBI lineage: Eukaryota > Metazoa > Arthropoda > Thecostraca > Balanomorpha > Balanidae > Chirona > Chirona hameri. The sequence continues at coordinate 15,977 of JAXIVJ010008961.1, forward strand.
ATATTGTTGACTATTCACCGGTTATCTTCCCGCTAGAAATAGCACACGCTTTTCTGACGTCGTCATAGCGACGGGCAATAGTAAGTTGCTCGTGCATTGATATTCTGCCAAAAAGAAAATACGTTTCGATATTTTATTTCATTTGAGCCGTTCTCATGGCATTTGTTGAGTCTCCATTTATTTTTTCAATATGTTCGAGCAACCCTGTTTTCATTTACTTGAGCCACAGCAAAGAAGCGAAGAAGCGGGAAGATAACCGGTAGCAAAAGAAGAAAGAAGATAACCACAGCAAAGAAGCGGGGCTCAGCAAGACTTACAAGTTTACACCAACCACAGCATTCGGGCCACAGTGATAACGAGCCTTGATCACGCAGGGTTTGAAGGAAGACACATTCAGCAGATAAGTGGCCACAAATCAACTTCATCGCTGCAACACTATGCTCAGAGCTCAGATTGTGTCAGAAGAGCAACTTCAGAACATAAGCAACACTATCAGCCTTGTGGGGCAGCATGTGCCAAATGCAACAGCAGCAACGATGTCGACGGAGGCGCGGACTAGTGCTCAGACCTTCAACAGCTGCATATTTAACTTCAACATGACCCGATAGTGACCCGATAGCTAAGTGACATCATATCATCCTCTGATCATCTGGTATTATATGTGATAGCAGATCACTGATGTGAATGTGAACGTTGGTGTGACTTGTTTGTAATAAATCCATTCAAAAATATAATTAAGATATGTACTGAAAAGCTAGAGGGTTGGCGAGGCAATAAAACGAATGGTACATGGGGCAGCGGACAAAACTAATATAAACGAAAGTTATATAATGAAAGGAACCGCGTTGGCCATGCAATAAAACGAATACTGCATGGGGTAGCGGTCAATAGTCAAAACTATTGTCTTCTGTGCCGTCACTGTAGCCCTCGGGCGAAGACCTCACAAGCATTATTGCCCTCGGCTTCGGCTCGTGCAATAATACATGATTCGGTCTTCACCCTCGGGTTACAGTGACGTCACATCAGGCAATAGTTTTGACTATTGACCGCTACCCCATGCAGTATTCGTATAATACGACTCTAAAAAAAATGACTGCAGAAGACATAGACTCTTCTAAATGAATCGCGCCAGCATAGATTCGCCGCCGCTTCCGACCCGCGTGCCGCACGCACATAGACAAAGCCAAGACGCACAGGCCGGCCGCCGGATTGGGCCGGATTGGGCGAGCCCGTTGCGTCCAATTGCGTCACACGTCACATAATGTTATGAATCGTTCTGAAGTTTTGACAAGCTTCAGTCGGTGGAGATCTGGCATCACAACTGACCTATCAATGCTTATCTTGATAATTACCACCAAAACCGCAATGTTGCCAACATATTATAATCTTACCAACATATTACAAAATTCTGAGGGACATTTCAAGCCAAAAATCACATGTAAAAGTTGTGTAGTTACTGAATGGATCGTCGAACTAAGATTTATATACCAAAACTTGTTAAAACTTTTCAGAAACTTTTCAGAATCTTTCAGCGCAACAAGCCTTCGTGAAAACGGCTAATATGACTTTTTATGACTTTTGAATATGACTTTAAACCTGATGGTAATTTTCTTCTAAAATTACCGGCGGCCCATTCCAAATTTGCAATGATGTATGGCTAACGCCCAAAGCAAGAACATATCCAAATTTAAGCAAAATCGAAGCAGACTGGTTATTGATTCAACTTCTTTTGGAACGATTCAATCATGATTAATTTTGGAATCTGAATGATACAATCACCGTTCAATTCAAGGAGAAAATTTTGAGAATTTATTCTTTCCGATTCAAAGAATCAAAACAAATATTTTAATCGATACACTTTGTATTCAACATTAAAAAATATGTGGTGAATTTATGTCAAATCAATACAAATGGAAACATACATATATATATATATATATATATATATATATATATATATATATATATATATATATATATATATATGATTATTAAAACATTGTTACAGCAATACTGTTTCAGTATAAATGAATGTAGCCACTGGGACTGCATGTATTTATACAATTTACCAGTGTAATTGAATCGTTAAGAATCGTTAAATCTTTTGATTCAATCAGCCTTGATTTGATGCGAGTTTTGATTCGATCACGATTGATGAGAAAAAAAGATCTGGTGGTGAATCAATTATTTTTTGATTCAAGGAATTTTGATTGAACGATTCCACTCGATTAAATCAGTGTCGAATCAATAACCAGTCTGAATCGAGGGGCATCGCTTTTGGGGAATTTAACATTTTACCGTATGACATATGACCATGAGTAGATGAAGTGGCCTAGAAAGGTCATGTGGTACATCCATCTATATGTCTTGCCGAAACGAACATAATGACGCTGTTTGGAACTCTATAGCTCAATTAGATGAGAAGTTATGACCAGAAAGGTGCATATGACTTTAAATCATGTATAATTATGAAATGAAAATGATGAAAATTATGAATTATGAGAAGAAAAAATAGCCCAAAATATTGGTACCCTACCAAATTGTCCCCAACCCTATTCAAGAGGTGTTCATGATGTCTTTGATCGCGCCCGTCACAGGCAACTCTTAAGGATTTCAAAATAAATTGGGTACGCAGTTATCTTTGCTGGTGTTTTTGTTTCACTGCAGACTTCAAAATCGATCGAAGTGTTTTGAGGTGAATGACCTTTTTTGTCAGGCGGAGGCGGAGCGCCGAGCCGCCGACGGCGCGGAGCTGGAGTCAAACAAACGATGTAACACGGGCTCAGCCGTCATGTATATATGTATGCTATTTGGGGATATCTCACGATTCAAAGCACTTAGCGGAGCTGAACTGTTATCAGATTGTAGCTTAGTGGATAATACATTGCTTAGGCACACAATCATCCCGCAGTGCGGTGTCTAGCGTGCGCGTGGCGCGTGATCTAGGTTCTCCTAGGTTTAACATGGGGTGGCCGAGGTTATCGAACGCTCAAAAAACGGGCGAAAACGGTTACAATCTCGGACGCATGTCTCGCGAACTATAGTCCGATCGGCATGGAACTGGCACACTTTTGTAGAGCAAAGAACATCGAATAGTGTCATACCAGATGTGGGTCTCCGCGCTAGCGGGGCACGCGCCAGTAAGCCTGGACTGTGGATCCGTTGATTTTCGGGCGTTTTTCTCATCACATTTCAGGAACCAAAAGGGCTAAAGGTATGAAGCCAACTTCATAGCGTAGATGAATGTCTCTTCTACAAAGGTTATGTAAATATGAGACTGTTCGGCTGATGACTTTGTCCATTATCGAGTGGAAAGCATATGATTTTACCTTTTGGATGTCCAAGCTGCTTTATCACTCCCTGGACAGAAAATGTAGCGGCATTGTTCATTGCAACATACGCCATTGACAAATCCGGACAATTTTATCCCATATCCTCCCATAGAACACACACTTTTGTCCATATCTTGCTGATAAATCTTGCTGATTCCGTGAACCCTTGCAGGATCTAATTTCATCGCGAAACATATTCTCCTCGGTCATTTCTGGTCATAGCGATCAGAAAAACTGAAGAGAACACGTGCTATATTGGCAGCAATAGATTCTCCATCTTTAAAGGCAACCAATAAGGCAAAAAATCTTTGTAGTATCCCTGCCTCCGTCTGACTCATACCATGCATGCAATCACTAGTATTACAAAATATTCTGTAAAATGCTGCAGGACTGCATTATGAGCTCCAGAGAGGCGTATGTCATACCTAAGTATCTTTATTTCAGATATATCACGCTTCATGTCTTGTCTGCTTTTTCATAAATATATTTCAGATTTTTAAGCCAGTCCATTTTTATATCAAATCCCTTTGTAAAGCATAGAGTGATGCGTCCTTTACCGTGCTTCTTAATTCCAGCATGTAAATAATCAGTATCAGTTTATTTGCAGAATTTGTTGACAGAAATTGATCGAAGGATCGTGGACACGGTCCCGGGTCAACGCAGTACCTGTTCCCCAGTGCCAATAGCCGGATCATGGTCACTAACACCGACAGCAGGTCAAACCGGCAAAAAACAGAGCGACAATCTAAGCGACACGAACTCACATGGCCAGGACGAGTGAGTTTTCCAACTGACGCACTACTGACTGAGCATTGGAGAAGCGAAGAGACGGAGATGAGCTTGCGAGCCACACATTATGTATGCCACACATTATAGTCCCGAATCACATCACCCCTAAATGAGTCCGATCTTACATGCTCCGATCTCGATGGATTTATTTTCTGAATTTTCTCGATTATTGGATCGTTCAATTTCTGTTCCGCTCCAGTCATCGCTCTTTTTTATTCAATTGTTTTCCACCCCGCTTCAATTCAAGTCCTTTCTCATTCCCTGCTTATGTTTTCTTGGTCTGTTCCCGTTCTCGTTTTACTCCCGTTTCGTTCCGTTCCCGTTGAACACTTCATTCCAAAATCCATTAACGCTCCTTTACAACTCTTACATTTCCGTTTGACACTTTTTCTGTTCCCGTTTCGTTTCCCTTCTTAGTCCGTATCTGTTTACCTCTCGTTCGGTTACCCTATTTGCCTTATTTTCCATATGTATTTATTTTTGCTGACTAGGTTTATGTTACCTCTCTTAACCCGCGCCCAGCTGGAGTCTCCAGCCGAACACGCCCTGCTGGGGGGTAAATTTTATCTCACTCGTATATTCGTGGCGATCGAAAGCTCTCAAGGAGAAGAATCTAATACATACCCAAAATTCTTAAAATAAGGTCACATCTCAGGTCACGATCAGGTCAAAGGTCAAAATTGAGGTAATTGAGTTTTTAGGCCATACTTTCCATCAAAACCCTTACATTGCGACTATTAGCCGTTTTCACGAAGGATTTTGCGTTTGGGGCGTTTCGGGCGTTTGGGGCGATTGGGGCGATTGGGGCGATTGGGGCGCTTTGGGTAAATGGGTCTATAACTCGTAAGAACACGGCTTTTCCCGGTGATTTTTTTATATCAATCGCAACTTTATGAATTAATGCATTTTTCTGGAAATTCCATGTTAATGATAACACCATAGTTTACTTAAAATGAACAATTTCATCTTAAACTAGCTCTGGTGATGCCAGATGGTTGTGGTGGTTTGGGGCGTTTGGTGAGACTCCATCTTGCTCGAATCCCGGATGTGCGGGGTTCGGGAAATGGTCATATTTTGCAACGACATGTTTTCAGGAATAATAGCTTATTTCAATGAAAACTAGATGAATTAGTCCATTCATATTTTCAGTCATATTCCTTTTTTGATAGAAAGGATTAATGATAATTAGCGATTTCGTTTTGATCATTTGTTGTAAGATGACGAGAATGCTGGCTCCGGCTCTGCGCTGGCTCCGCGCAGGCGCCGCCGCCCGGTAACCATGGCGACCACGTGACTCTGGCGCCAGCCGGCCCATCACCATGGCGACGAGCTAGCCGGTCGCCTGACGTCACGTTGCGCATGTGTAGAGCCGTGGTCTGCACCCAGCCATGCCGTCCGTTCAATCTAGAGCAACCATTTTTGAGTTTTCAGTACCAGTGGCTGCAGAAAGCCCGCATGTTTCATGGGTTTATAAGTGCTTTTTCTGAGGCTCTTTCAGCTTTTTATGAGATTCATCAATTAATCAATTGATGAAATCAAGAACCTTTGGTGTGATTCGTTGCTTAAATCAATGAGTAAGGATTGTTCCGGTTTTCAGAAACCAACGAAGTTACCGCTCTAAATTGGACGATCTCAGCGGGACGGAGCGACGATGAATTAAGGCCAGTCTATGCTTTTGACATTTGATTGCATTTGTCATCATAATATTATATTTCTTTGTCATTAATATCTTCAATTTTGCCCTAACTAAGTGTCAATTGCGTATTTTATTTAATCAAAGCTGATTGTCTAGTATACCTGTTAGCCTCTTTTTGGGCGTTTTCGGTATATTTTGTAGAAGGAACTAACGCAACCCTAAATCGCCAGATTTGCTCAGGAATTTGAATATCCAAAGCAAGCTAACGGGAAATATTGAATTGTAAGAGCATATACTTATACATGAATTCATAAAAGTGCGATTGATACCAAAAGTCACCGGGAAAAGCCGTGTTCTTACGAGCTATAGACCCATTTACCCCAAACGCCCCAATCGCCCCAAACGCCCCAAACGCCCCAATCGCCCGAAACGCAAAATCCTTCGTGGAAACGGCTAGTATCGCACAAGGTGTTCTCAAATGCATAATGTATCTCCCGTATAAACGCAAGTGAAATTGTAAGCGAAGGTTAACCCGCGCGGCGCTGGGGGGTAAATTTTACCCCCCTCCCTGATTTTCTCAATAACTTGAAAACTATGAAAGATATCACAGTGAAACTTATGGTACCTTATGGTGCATCAATTCTACGTCTTTTGCCAAAATTTTGTTGAAATTGGTCAAAATTTTGGGGAGATAATGACGTTTTAGTGACGTCATGTTATGTCATTTTTGGTGAAAAAACGTTAAATGTTTGAAAAATCGTAGAGCACAGCATGTTATTGCAACTCGCAAATAAAAGGCGTTAAAAGACAGAGAATAACATTGTCTTTAAAATGGCTATCTCGGATTTTCAATATTTTGGGTTTTTGATCCCCAAAAATGCAAAAAACTGTTTTTTGGAAGAATTTCCACCAAAAAAAAAAAGATTTAAAAAAAAAAACGGAAGAAATAATAGAGAACCGAGTATGAACGATGCTGAAACCAAATTTCAAAGCAATATCTTTATTTTTGACTGACTTATAGCTCTCGAAGTAACTCATGACGTCATTTTTTTAATTTGCGTTTTTTTGGCTTTTACTGACCAGATACAGACAAATGCATGCCACCACTGTATTTCTAAGACAAAACTAGTCTAGAAACATGCAATGTTTATTTAGATTAATTAATAAAAAATATTGTCCTTATCATGACCTGACCTTGACCTGAGGACCATTATATGGGGTCAGGCTGTAAAAATGGCTGCTTCTATCGAATTATACGTGTAAAATAACCCATACAACATGTGTCGCATGGCTTTCGTAGACCTGTGACCTTTTGTGACCTGATCTTGACCTTGACCTTTGCTTACAATTTCACTTTTACTTATGCAGGAGATGCATTATACAGTTGGGAGCACTTTGTGAGATAATAGTTGCAATATAAGGCTTTGGATGGAAAGTATAGCCCAAAAACCCAAATACTTAAATTTTGACACTTGACCTGACCGTGACCTGACATGTGACCTTATTTAAAAATGTCGGGTACGTGTTAGATTCTTCTCACTGAGAGATTTCGATCGCCGCCTTGCGCGTCTCGCTGCGGTTATTGGTTCAGAAGATACGAGGGGGGGGGGGGTAAAATTTACCCCCCAGCGCCTGGCGTTCGGATGGAGACCCCAGCGCCGCGCTGGTTAAGGTCATCGAAGGAAGGTTAAATCAGATCACAAAAATGTCACTATTACCAAGAGGTCTACGAAAGCCATGCAACACATGTTTTAGTGGTTATTTTACACGTATAATCCGATAGTATCAGCCATTTTACCATCCTGACCCGGTATAATGGCCCTCAGGTCAAAATTTGCAATTGAATAATATATATAAATAAAAACATGTTTCTAGACCAGTTTTATTTCATAAATACAGCAATAGCATTTATTTGTCTGTATTTGGTCACTAAAAGCCAAAAAACGTAACTTAAAAAAATGGCGCCATGAGTTACTTATACTTAGAGCTATAAGTCAGTTAAAAAAATATGGTTTTGATATTTAGTTTGAGTATCGTCAATACTTCGTTCTCTAACATATATCCCGTTTTTTTCAATATCTTTCAAAATTTTAATTGTTTGGGAATTTTAAAAAAAAAAATGTTTTTTTGTATAATTTGTGGATCAAACCCCCCACTATTTTGAAAATCCGAGACAGCCGTCTTGAAGAAAATGTCATTTCCTTTTTTGATGTTTTTAGTTTGCAATTTGCATCAAAACTCGACTTTCTACGATTTTTAAACATGTACCGTTTTGCCACACAAAAAAATGGCATGACACGACGTCATTAAAACGTCATTATCTCCTAAGGTACTACCTCAATTTCAGTGAAATTTGGTCAGAAGATGTATAATTGATGCATCATAAGGTACTGAAATGGCTATCTGTCATAGTTTTCAAGCTATTGAGAAAATACTGGAGAGGTTAAAATTTACCCCCCCCCCCCCCCCCCCTCCCCCAGCGGGGCGCGGGTTAACAAGCGCCCTGGAGGGGGGGGGCGAAATCCGCCCACCCCTAAGGTTTTTCAAGGATAGCGCAAAAACGGCGGCGCGCAGCGCCGACTTTTTTGCATACCTGTTTGGAAATAAACTACCCACATTATGTAAAATTGTTGACCTCGGGTCATCTCAGGTCAGGTCATCAGACCAGGTCACGTGATGACCGCACCTCCAAAACGTTTGCGGTAGTACCGCAGCCACATTTTTTTAACGATCGGTGTCACACTTGCAGGATTTCATACGGTCATATATACTTACAATTTGTTGATCTCGGATTTCTGATATCGGTGAGCTAAGGTCAGGTCAATGTCGTGACCGCCAACACTGTTTTGTCAATAACTATCGACATAATGACGATAGAGAAGTGAAAACGGTTCCAATGTATTTGTCTCGTCGAGACACGTTTCGCAATATGAAACATGGCCTTCTTGGATCACCACTTGACCTTGACCTGAGGTCAAATTTCTCAGTTGACCTAACCTGCTCAACATGAACATGATTCGAAGTATCTTGATGAGACAAATCCGATGGCGTCAAACGTATTGCTTTATCTGTATTAGGTAAAACGTTATTTGCGAAAAACTGTTTTGCCAACAAATAACCTTTTAGACATTTGATGACCTCTGGAGCCTAAATTATTGACCTAAGCTCAAATCTGATGGCACCAAATGTGATTGCATGTTCCAAAAGCTTTCGCTTGTTTGTTCCGTTTGTTCCTAGCTATCATAGTTCTCGAGATATTTGGAGGTGTTCGAAGTGAAGTCCTAAAACTGAAAAAAATCTGACCTTTGATGACCTCTGGTGACCTCAATACTGACCTGACCTAAAACAAGATTGATATACTTTCGATAGAAATTATCTCGAACTATCTAACGCCGTTTTCCGCTTGTCGCTACGTTGCGTTATTTTCGAGATCATAGGGGGGGGGGCGAAATCTGCCCCCACCCTCCAGGGCGTGTAATTATGAGAGTCCCTCCAGGTAGGGGTGGTAAAGTGTTCTGTCCCTATGGATAAGGTCGGGGACAAAATGCTCCTTCTCATGAAGAACTCGGGGGTCAAAATGCAAGCAAAAATTTGTATTTACTATGTCATCTCTGTGAAAATTTACTAAGTGATCATGTCCTTAGAAATACTGATCGTCAATACAACTTTAGATGTATTATTCACTTAATTATCATTCATCACGTCCGTATGTATGTACATTTACTTGTTTATTAGCAGTTGCGTTTTAGCTCTTGATTTCCATTAATAATAAATTACATTAAAGCAAAAAATCCGACGAAAAAAAAATCCGGACGATAGATTCAACACGTGGGGTCACTGAAGCAAAAATGCACCTGGGTCTTCAAGAATGGTCTGTAATAACATGATCCAGAAAGAATTGGGCTGATAACATGCGTATCCTCAGAATAGGAAGCATTTTAATATTTCCCCATTGACTTATAATGGAGAGGTCACGAAATTGGCCCGACCTTAGGTCACCGATATAAAAAAATCCGAGATATACGAATTGTAGGTACTATTCGAATTGACCCTTATGAAATTCTGTAAGTACGAAATCCATCGGCTAAAAACTGTGGCTGTGGTACGACCGCACACTTTGTTGGAGGTGGTGTCACGTGACCTGGTCTAGTGACCTGACCTGAGATGACCCGTAGTCAAGAATTTTACAATATGTGGACAATTGATGCCTTAACAGCTGTGCCAAAAACGGCGGCGCTGCGCGCCGCCGTATTTTTGCTATCCTCGAAAAACCTTAGGAGGGGTGTCTAAACGTCCTACCCGGCACGGCGCGGAAAATCCGGACAGTCGATTCCCCCGGGGGCGGGCCGGGGTGCTGGTGCATTTTCAATGGACGTCCACTGTCAGGACAGTGGATTTCACTGTCCTGGGACCCCACCCCTTTAACTCGAAAACTAAAAGAGTTAGAAATACGCGGAAAAAGTTAAAAAGCTCTCGACAAGCACATTCGAAGGTACTTTAGATGTTTTTCCTCAAGTCAATATTGAGGTCACCAGAGGTCATCAAAGGTCAGATTTTCAAGTTTTAGGACTTCGCTCCAGAAACCCCCAGATATCACAGGAACTATGATGGATAGGAACAAACGGAAAAAAGCAATGGAAAGCTCTTGAAAAATGAAAAACCGAAGGTGTCCTCGCATTTGAGCTCAGGTAAACAATTTAGACTCTAGAGCTCATGAAATGTCAAAAAAGCTATTTAAAAACCGTTTATCACGAATAGCTTTTTACCTAATAACGACAAGGCAATAATTTTGACGCCATCGTGCTTGTCTCGTCACGCTTTGCCTCATATTAGTGTTGACCAGGTCAGGTCAACTTACAAATGTGACCTCCGATCAAGGTCAAGTGGTGGTGACTTAAGTAGGTCATTTTGCATATGGGAAGACGTGCCGCGACGAGATAAACACAGTGGTGTCGGTTTCACTTCTCTATCGTCATTATGTCGAGAGTTATTGACATAAGACTGTTGGTGACCTCGGATGACTTCGGCTGACTCTGTAGGGGTCACTGAATAAATATGGCACCTAGGTCATCAAGAATGTTCTATAATAACATGATCCAGAAGGAATTAGACTGATATCTTGCGTCTCCTTAGAATAAGAAGCATTTTAATATTTCCCCTTAGACTTATAATGGGGAGGTCACGCAATTAAACCGACCTTAGGTCGATGATATTACAAATCCAAGATCAACGAATTGTAGATATATGTGACCTTATGAAATCCTGTAAGTGTAAAACCGATCATCCCAAAACGCTGTGCCAAAAAATGGCTGCGCTGCGCTTCGCCGTTTTTCCGCTATCCGCGAAAAAACTGAGGGGGTGCCTAACCCCCCTCCTCCCCCCCCCCCCCCCTCCCCCGGCACGGCGCTGGTTAAAATATAGGGATGATGTGAGCATGCAGCCAGGTGTTAGGGTATTCATGTGAAGTAAAAAAATGACCCCAGCTGTGCTGGGGTCATTTTTGTATTTGCCACATTTGGTCGGGCCACTCAAAGCACTTTTACCACCCCTGCCTCCAGGGCGCGTGTTTTAAGCTTTATTACCTGATCTGCTACCCTTATGTTATCTCTAAATCATCTATTGCCTATTTAAACCAATATTGTTTTCGGTACAGATGTTTCCTTTTGTCCTACTGCGTTGTTTCTCTGTAAATATCTATATAGAGTAGGCACATTTTATCTTCGCGTCGATCCCACTGCCAGATTTGTGCCGTATTTCCTGAACCGTCCGGTGCTTGTATTGACTCTAGCAAATCACATCAAGCCTATCTCATGTGATTATGATTGCGTGAAAGATTATACTAAGTGGCGCAGGAGGTAGTGTTTACGTGATAAACGCAGCGTGATTCTCAAAATTCGGCTCCCTTCGCTATTGGCAGGCAAAGTATCCGACCCTAGTCGGGTTATCTATATCGAATGTCGATGCAAATCATAGTTCCATTTTTGCATTAATTGTCACCTAATTAAATGTGAATTTGGATATATTTGGGACTTATATGTGAGAAAGAGTTGTGTTTTGCAAAGTTGTGTATCTGTGGGACTGAGCGTCCGTCGGGCGTGACGGTACGACGGCAAAATCAGGGCAGTTTTGAAAACCTCTACAATTTCATGTTTTAACTCAAATTAATACAACAGATCTGTAAGTTTTTCCGAATATGCTAAAACCGGTACCTGTGTTTTCTGCAAAATGGCGTTTGTTTCTATCTTGTTATGCTTACAGCTTTAAAGTTTCGAAGTTAATCAAGAAAATGTCCTTAAAACGCGTGAGTTCCTTTGTTTCGCGTCTTCTGCGCACATGCCGCGAGCTTCTCGCTGATATACACTTAGTACACGTTAGCCCATTGATTTCTCTACAAATCTTGAACCCTCCAAATATTTAATCCCGTTTTTTATCATTTTGTTTTATAAGAATGGCCACTGGTCTCAACTAGTGTTGAATCATTAACATTTAAAGAATCATGCCATAAGAATCTTAGGACCTATTACCTATAACCAATATCATAGGCGTAGGAACAGGGGGACCGGGGGGCCATGGCCCCCTCACTTTTGGCCATTTTTGGGGACTAAAATCTTCATTTTTGCTTGGTAAGAAAAGTTTTTGATGTCAAAAGGTTCGCCAAGACGAGAGCAGCCCAAATCTGCAAAGAAATTTTCCATAGGGGGTTGGGGTACTCTCAAAACGAGATCACCGTTTCACTGCCCCCCCCCCCCCCCCCCCCCACACACACACACTTTTCGTGACGTTCCTACGTTCCTCACCAATATACATATAACATATACAATGGGTGGAGTTTTTCGAAATAAGTTGGTGGGGCAAAATGAAATCCCTTCAGACACAAACACACGCACACAGTGAACGCGCGCACACAAACACAAGTTACTACCATTGAATGTGTACACTAAATAGACAATGGTTACAGAATTGAAAACAGGGAAAACATTGGGCAAAATTTGACTTTAAGTTCAACACATCTCTGATACATAATTTAGCATTTGCAAAGCATGAGCAAAGGCGTAAGGAACAGGTGAGTTGCGTAAGGCATAATCAAAGGCCTCATCACCTGAACTTAGTCTTCACATTAATAAAAGTCTGGAGAACTGAGGTTTTCGGAACCATACCTGATCCAACCTAACTTAACTTGACCAAAACTGGCCTAAGTCCTAACCCAATCATATCTTAACATTTACCCAACATATCCTAACAACCAACCGAACTAGTAGCAAGACCAATGTCAGCCCTGCGTGTCAGATTCAGAATGAAAAATATAAATTATACAAACCTGAGGAACTCTCCAGGATCCTCATATCATACAGTAGTATACACGGCCCGTGTTGCATGCGGCCATAGATGTCTGTATAATTGTATGTCTGTATAATTGTGACATGCATACGGCCCAGGCGCCCAGTAAAAACAATTTTACGAAACATGCACGCAGCATTTGTCACAAGTTCACAACTTAAAAAAATGTGAATGTGATTTTCTAAATAGCATAGCATTGCCTTGAAAATTGTGATTTTAACAATGAAAAGAAAATGAAAAAAAAAAATACAATACGCCTATGCCTATGTTGGCATCCCCCATTGCTGGAATTTTTCCAAATAAAAATATTGTCTTATATTTGTAAATTATATAGCTCTTGGTTACTTTAGGTTGTGACACAATCGGCGCAATTAAACTTTTGCTGACAAGTTGTGGTGAAAAGGGCTGGTATCAGGAGGGCGTCATCCCTTCAGAATGCATTGGTCAAATAATACCACTGACGTCACAGGTGAGGCAGCTGTGGCGCACTTTCTTGGCGGTCTTTCTTGGCGAAATGTGTTCAGTAGGCAGCTAAAGGCCCAACATATCAATGTATTCTTGGCTGTTCTTGGCAGTGTTCTTGGCAACTTGGCATCGATTTGCAGGACTTGCTTTGACAGGCTGCATTAGGCCAGTGGTAAGAGTGAGGAAAAACTATTGCTGTCTCGTCAGTCGAAAAATAGTTGCTCTACCGAATGGTTGTTGTTACAGTGCTTCATCTTCTCTGGCTTAGAAAAGGAACCTAAGTTTATACCGCATAAAAAGCATCACGAGCGATGGCGCATTGGGCCCGTGAATACCTGTGACGTCACGCGCCTATGTCACGGAGCGGTCAAATCGCCGGATGACTCTACCTGGTATGTAGGGCCTTGGCTGGTACCTACCAAGGCCACAGGATTGTTACTTTCTGCAACTCCTTGTGCTCTTTGACATTCTCACGTTTATGGAAAGGTGTGGTGGTGATAGTCAAAGTTTGGTGAGGCCATTTATGTTTGACTCCACTAAGTTTTGCCAGATTTGAAGTAATTTGGTAAATGTAAAAAATGTAAACCTGCTGTAGTTTCATGATATAATTTCTGATGAAAATGGTGTAAGGTGCTAGTACCATATTGTGCTTATGTAATACATTTATTAAATTATAAATCATCCCCTAATTTCTTTTTATAAATGTTAAACATATAGCAATAGCAGCTCTTCCTCAGATTGAATAAGTTTCACATTTTAAAGATGTCAGAAGTAGTTGATGTTACTTGTGCAAGTACAGTGGCCAGCTCCAGTTTCTTTTAAAGTTGGTGGGGCAAAAATCAATGTGGGTGGGGCCAAAATCAATGTTGGTGGGGCGTCCGCCCCACCAAGTGTATAGGAAACTCCGCCCCTGACATATACCTAACCATAAAACCTATTATAAACTTCACGTCTATCGCAAGATTTCCAATAAATAATGTCGATCATCACCAATAGTTGGTTCAGTCGATAGGATTCAGGTGATAGCATAGTGGAACTAGCACCCGCAATAAAATACCTCCTCGTAACACAGCATCCTCGGCTGACCATCCTGTATTACACAGATCGCACAACTCTGTACACTGGGCGCGTTTTGCATCGCTCACATTGCAGAGAGCGAGAAAAGCAGGCAAAGGCACCACCATGAGTAGTCAAGGTAATCTATATACATGATTGTAACAGCAAAACTTGACATACGATACTTATAGCATGATGGAGTCCTGTGCCTTCAATGACCCTCCAAGCTCTGAATATCTCGCTGCACGGTAAAACGTCCAATGAATTTTATGCTCCACAAAAAGAACGCTGTACCTGTTTCAACAAATTTGCAATCATGTCCATATTCCGCAATAGATTTAACTACGAACAATACTTCACCGCCTTTACACTCATAAACGAACTATTCTACCGCGAATACTTCAATAAATAATCAGATGACTAAATTTCTCACACCTCCAGGAGTCTTTGGTGAACATAGACCAACAAACCAGCACAATCTCAAAAGGCACACACTGGCATCTCTCACCCAAACTCGACAACAAAACGCGACAAATAAGCGCGTTTAACCACCACACAACTGTAGTCGACTTCAGTGTCCGAGCATACCAGTCAGTCACAGGGTCATACAAATCCAACAATGCTGTCCTTGCACTCCACAAGAGCACCTGTGCCGCTGCAGCACGGTGTGAGTATTCATCCGCGCAGTGCACACTGTCCAAGTGTGCACCGTGCACCGTGCCGCGTGCACCACGCACGTGCAGCGAGCGACCGCGCCGGCCGCTGGGTGTCGACCGTGCCGCTAGGGCGCGCTGTCAGTCGCCTGCTGGATGGCCGTGGTGGAGGTGGGAGATATGCTCTGGACGATCATTGACAGACAGTCCAGACTGGAGGTGGAGTTGGCCGCGCCGGCCGCCGGCGCCTGCTCCACGCCGCCTCCTGCAACAAAGGCACACACAGGTCAGAGGACGGCCCGAGATGATGCTGGGGTGGGTTACATCGGTCATCGCCTCCTGCAACACGGGCGCACACAGGTCAGATGACGGCTCGAGATGATGCTGGGGTGGGTTACATCGGTCATCGCCTCCTGCAACACGGGCACACACAGGTCAGATGACGGCTCGAGATGATGCTGGGGTGGGTTACATCGGTCATCGCCTCCTGCAACACGGGCACACACAGGTCAGATGACGGCTCGAGATGATGCTGGGGTGGGTTACATCGGTCATCGCCTCCTGCAACACGGGCACACACAGGTCAGATGACGGCTCGAGATGATGCTGGGGTGGGTTACATCGGTCATCGCCTCCTGCAACACGGGCACACACAGGTCAGATGACGGCTCGAGATGATGCTGGGGTAGGTTACATCGGTCATCGCCTCCTGCAACACGGGCACACACAGGTCAGATGACGGCTCGAGATGATGCTGGGGTGGGTTACATCGGTCATCGCCTCCTGCAACACGGGCACACACAGGTCAGATGACGGCTCCAGATGATGCTGGGGTAGGTTACATCGGTCAGAGGACGGCCCGAGATGATGCTGATGTGGGTTACATCGGTCAAAAACCGTCCCGCGAGGATGTTGTGTGGGCTTTGGGGATCCAAATAGGTCAGTTGGTAGAGCGTTCGGCTTGGAATCCAGGGGTTCCGGGTTTGAATCTGTCTACTGGCGAAGTCTTCCGGCCTTCCCGCGTGGGTCAGCGTGAGATATCCCGACGGTACGTTGCTAGAGGTGTCATCGTCGTAAAGCTAAAAGATACCACCACAAGGGTAGGTTATATCGGACAAATGACGTCCTTCGATGTTGCTGGGCGGGTTATATTGGACAAATGACGTCCTTCGATGTTGCTGGACGTATTATATCGGACAAATGACGTCCTTCGATGTTGCTGGGTGGGTTATATTGGACAAATGACGTCCTTCGATGTTGCTGGGCGGGTTATATTGGACAAATGACGTCCTTCGATGTTGCTGGACGGATTATATCGGACAAATGACGTCCTTCGATGTTGCTGGGCGGGTTATATTGGACAAATGACGTCCTTCGATGTTGCTGGGTGGGTTATATCGGACAAATGACGTCCTTCGATGTTGCTGGGCGGGTTATATCGGACAAATGACGTCCTTCGATGTTGCTGGGCGGGTTATATCGGACAAATGACGTCCTTCGATGTTGCTGGGCGGGTTATATTGGACAAATGACGTCCTTCGATGTTGCTGGACGGATTATATCGGACAAATGACGTCCTTCGATGTTGCTGGGTGGGTTATATCGGACAAATGACGTCCTTCGATGTTGCTGGGTGGGTTATATCGGACAAATGACGTCCTTCGATGTTGCTGGGCGGGTTATATTGGACAAATGACGTCCTTCGATGTTGCTGGACGGATTATATCGGACAAATGACGTCCTTCGATGTTGCTGGGTGGGTTATATCGGACAAATGACGTCCTTCGATGTTGCTGGGTGTGTTATATCGGACAAATGACGTCCTTCGATGTTGCTGGGCGGGTTATATCGGACAAATGGTCTATATCGACCCGGATAGTGGATGAGGCAGCTCAGATCAGCTGTATGCCTGACACCTGGACGAGGTGACACCTGGTGGAGTGGATAACATTGTCCGAACGTCGATCACGACACTGTTCGAACATCGATACAACAGCAAACGTCCGGCAGCGCTTGGACACAACGGTGTTCCAACAGAAATCACGCATTAGAGTGACACGTGTAGCTCCATGAATTTACAGGGTGTCCGCGTTAAAAAGTGTACTCATGTTTTAAGTTCGCGATTTTAAACCACACTTGCTATGTGTTTGAAACTTCACGTACAAGCAACAACATGACACGCCAGAAAGTCATGAAACAACTACATGAAGACGTGGACGGATGTCCATAAGGTGTTCTCCGTACAGGCATATCATTCAACGAAATCCTACGAGAATACGATACAGAAAATCATCTTCCTAAAGAAAAAAGCAAATTGAGACCATCGTAGGGCTGATTTCGCGCCGGCCAAGAGTTGTGTGATTGAGTTGGTGGGGAAGTGCAAGAAATAAGGCAATTTTATCAGGAAACAGGGCGGCAGCAGTTGTTGCGTGAGGACAGAGAACGTCATTCGTATAAGGTGGCAGATTCTGCTCCCACCTCCCCAGATCCCAAAGAGATCAGTGCGGCGTCGAGGTCAGTCACGGCATCTGGAGGACTTCGCTCCACATCATTCTAACGAAGGACGGCATCTCTGCCGGATCCAGATCCATCAGAAACTCACGTAATCAGACGTGGAGAGGCGGGTGGAGGTGGCAAATGGCCCCGAGCGGCACCACACTGAGTTTTCTAACGTTTGGTTTTGCGGTTTCATTCGATATAAAATAAAATATATTATTTTGTATTTATCTTATTATTATAATAGCCGTTTTCACCAAGGATTGTTGCGCTGAAAAGTTTCTCAAAGATTCTGAAAGTTTTGAAAAACTACACAACTTTTACATGCGATTTTTGGCTAGAACTGTCCCTCATAATTGTTGAATATGTCGGTAAGAATAACATATGTTGACACAATTGCGGTTTGGTGGTAATAAGCAAGGTAAGTATTGATATAATCTTTCTGAAACTTTTCAGGGAGATTCTATCAATGCTTATCTTATTACCAGCTTATTACCACCAAACCGCAATTTTGTCAGCATATTTTATCCTTACCAACATATTAAACAATTACGAGAGACATTTCTAGCATAAAATCGCATGTTAAAATTGTGCAGTTTTTCAAAACTTTCAGAATCTTTCAGAAACTTTTCAGCGTCCTAATATTTCGTTAAAACGGCTATTATATCATGCATATCGTATTTGTATTTGTCTTGATATTTCTTTATCGTTTCCCTTTTTATTGTTGCTGTATGTCATTTTTTTTTTAGTTGATGGGCGGAAGCCCCCTCAACCGAAAAGGATCATACAGTCTACACCTCCATGGTAAGCTACCCTGTTTGAAATTATATAAGAAAAATAAATGTCTTTGGAAAATTGTTTATGGTGTCATGAACATGTCTGCAATCATCACACTCTCAGCAAAGGAGCCAGGGCAAATGCGTGTTTGTTTCCAATCAATGACGTCATGGGATCCACTTTTCCTTTGATCACGTTGCCTGGCAGAAATCTGGCAAATATCGATAAGCCACTCCATCCACAAATATCGGCATGTCTGTCGAAGTGACGAGGCTGGATCAGTGACCTCGCGAGAGCTGTCAGAACAAAGTCATGTTTCCGCCTGGATTTAGCTGCATCCGTTACGTTTTTATTCGACTCCGGGCGCAGTCAGAGGCTGTATTTAACTCATGACCGGATACTAGGCGCTATGCCTCCCAGCCAACCGCCGTCCTGCAGTCAATCTCAGTAGAATGACAACGTTAGTGGCTGATGAGAGCGTGATAATTCGATGTAATATAATGCATACACATGATAGTTCGATAAGCAAATGTATTGCGAACCAGAGTAAGAAATGTTCTTATCTAACGACCTCGGACTGAACTTTTCTCTTCAATGCCGTCATTGAAGACCTCAAACTGATTGTTTCACAAATCAAAAACTCTAAGTCGGAACACCGGTCTCGCCCGCCGCATGAAGCGAGCGTGTTGCGAGCTGCGGCGGCCGTCGGCGCCTGGCCGCTGACCGCCGGCCAACAATCACTGGCCGCGCGGCGGTCATCTCGGCATCGTGGCCACCGGCGGCCAGGCCGCAAATGTTACGACAACACGGCCCACCCGCCGGGCGGCGCGCCTTTCAAAGGCGACGCCGGCAGCTGTCACAGCGCGGCCGGCAGCTGTCACAGCGCAGCCGGCAGCTGTCACAGCGCAGCCGAGCCGCATTCCAAGGTCAGTGAGCCGCGCGGCAGCTGCCTCGTCCACCGCGGGCCGCCGCCACTGAACGGCGTGTCGGTACGGTGTCAGGGGTTACATCAGAACTCGACTGCCATTGTTCTAGGCATTTACCTGGCATCAGGCCTGACTTATGTCGGTTCGCGATACGGTGATACGTCGTTTACTTATCACGGTATTTGCTTGATCGAGATTTGCTTGCTTGATCGAGGTTGATCGAGGATTTGCTTGATCGAGGAACAGCTTGCAGCTGGGTGCGGCCTCCACCCGTGAAGTCATTCGGTCAGTTATTTAGGAACGATCTTCTCCATTCTGTCCAGTGCAGAGATGTTGTACTGGACACTGTCGGCTAACTACTATCGAAAGGGGGCTAGTCTCAGAAGCCATTTACAGAGGGCTATTTAGAAACCACACATTTCTGCAAATCATACGCAACAATAAAATAAAAGGCATTTGTGATACTCCTAGGAAAGAAGATTAGTGGGCAATCGAGTGAACATATTAGATAAATGTCTGCACTGCTATGAAGAAAATTATATTACATGGTGTGTCAAAAGCGGAAATAGGCGGCGCGCTGCGCCGCCTCCCGAGCGTCGGCCGCCATAGGGAAATCTGCACTTTTTTCATTTGTTTCGCTCTGATCAGTGGCGTCGCCGAGCATTTTTGAGTGTGGGGGGGGGGTCGGCTGAAATGACGAAAAAAATGTACCCCCATTTTGTGCGTGTATTTAAGCCTTTGTAGCATTTTATGTGGATGTTTATGTTATAGTAGGCACTTGTTATTTAGCGCCGTCAAGCGCCGCGAATTTTTTTAACGAATTTTCCTGATAAAACCCAGAAATATAGGCGATGGGCCATGTATAGGATAAAAAGCTAAAATGCTATAAACTAAATTCAGCGTTACGAGGAACTGAATACGATGACGATGGCTTCGTTATGATGATAGCCACCGATGTGACGCCGCGAA
This sequence comes from Chirona hameri, assembly GCA_036785665.1. NCBI lineage: Eukaryota > Metazoa > Arthropoda > Thecostraca > Balanomorpha > Balanidae > Chirona > Chirona hameri. The sequence continues at coordinate 36,414 of JAXIVJ010008961.1, forward strand.
ACGGCGTGAAAATTTTAATTTTAGGTCGTGGAAAACGAAATTTTAATATTGGAACCAGACCGTGAGTGGAGAAGACATTCAGAGAAGCCTCAGGTAACCCCTTTTCCTGGTTACACATCTCGGTATGATAAACAAATATTGAAATGAATGTAGTTTTCATATACATTAGCCTCGGATAGTAAATCACTATGACCGGTGGCAGTCAGCGCTCTATAGGACATATGCCCAGTAAGGCGCCGTAGTTGGCGATGAACGAGCGAGCGCAATAGAAACGTATGATGAATTTCAACTCGATGGGGCAAGTAGTTTCTGAGATACAAAAATGGTGAGCACGTGCGCACGGGCAGAGGCACCCCACCCCTGGCTTGTGGGAAAGGCGGCGGCTGAGAGGTCCATAACCACACACTAATTTAGAACACAATCGGGTTAGCCGTTCCTGAGATATAGAATTGGGGTGTGCACGTGCGCACGTGCAGAGGCACCCCACCCCTGACTTGTGGGAAACTGGCAAATGAGAGGTCCTTAACCACGCACCAAATTTGAACACAATCGGCTCAGCCGTTCCTGAGATATAGAATAGGGGTGAGCACGTGCGCACGTGCAGAGGCGCCCCACCCCTGACATGTGGAAAGGCGGCGGCTGAGAGGTCCCTAACCACACACCAAATTTGAACGCAATCGGCTCAGCCATTCCTGGGATACATAGTAGGGGTGTGCACGTGCGCACGTGCAGAGGCACCCACTCCTGACTTGTGGGAAACTGGCGGCTGAGGGGTCCCTAAACACATTCAAATTTGTACATAATCTGCCCACCGTTGCGAAGTTTTTGCGAGAGAAAAAAACACTTCTCAACACCCCTCACGCGGCACGCGCCACGCGCAGTGGTAGTCACCCACATGAGTCGCCACTGGTCTCAAACTCAAACAGGGTAGGTTGCCTGGGGCTGCTCAGCAAAGAAGCCCGCTTGTCAATCTGACGTGTGGTTGCAGAGATATGAGCTTCTCAAAAGCGTCGCTCGCCACGGGTCGGGCCGGGTCGGGCCGGGCCGCTCATATTCAGATTTTGCCCATATATCACGGAAGGATATTTTTGAATTGTTTGGTTTTTGACCACTAAAAAATTCAAGATTTTTTTTGTGTGTGGAAAAATGCCCTAGAAATAAAACTTTTCAAAACATTTTCAAAAACTGGAATACCTATGCGTTGGAGAACACATGGACAAATGACAATACCCAAACCCAAATTTAAAGCAATATATTTTTTCACTGACTTATGGTTCCCTAAGTATGAGTAACTCATGACGTCATATTTTGACATTACGTTTGTTTGCTTGTAGTGACCCGATACAGACAAATAATTGCCAGCACTGCATCTCTGAGACAAAACTGATCTAGAAACATGCCTTTTTTATTTAGATTTATCCATTTTAAATTATGACCTTATGTGACCTGACCTTGACCTGAGCTTGACACTGACTTCACTTAAATATGGTCAGATGGTAAAATGACTATCACTATCGAATTATACGTGTAAAATAGACCATAAAACATGTGTCGCATGACTTTCGTAGATCTTCTGTGCATAGTGACCTTTTGTGACCTGACCTTGACCTTTGCCAACAATCTCACTTTAGCTCATTCGGGATGTGTATTATACCTTTGGGAGTACTTTGGGTGATCATGGTCGCAATCAAAGGCATTGTATGGAAAGTATGGACCATAAACTCAAATGCCTCGATTTTGAACTTTGATCCGACCATGACCTGATGTGTGACCTCAATTCGAAAATTTAGAGTATGATGAAGATCTGTCTCATTGAGAGCTTTCGAATGCCACCTGTGCGTCTGGTTGCGATTTTTGATTCCGGAGATACCGATAATGACAATCAGGCCCATCTATTGGTAGGCCGACGAACTATTCCCGACCGGCTATTGCCCAATCTGCCACACCATGAAATGTATAGCCTTTGCTCACATAATAATATATTATAAACTATTTGAGAAAGGTAAAACCTACATTTCACCGTTGTGGCTTATTCAGAGAAGCCACAACAGTGGCCGTCGGGTGGAATTTAGGTTTATGATTTCACAAAGACAAAGTAGCATCCTTTTAATTGACTGAAGTTCAGTGATAGGCTAGGGCGATTTGCTTAAGAAAGTAAATGAGGTGCTAAAGCACATTGACATTCATGACTTTCGTTATCGAAAAGGGTCACGTCGTTGGATCTTTGAGCTTCTGAATCGTCCCATAGTGAGGCTGTGTCTTCTCAGTTAGTCTCCTGGTGGCCCCTCAGACAGTTTCTGCAAAACGTCATGAGCCGGCTCGCTGGCCGTCAGTCCGCCACCCGCCTCTCCCTACCCTCCAAATCCCCTCCCGCGCCGTCTCCAGCCATCGCGTCGGCCCACCGGGACCGCGCGCCGCCGCCGGCGCGTCGTTCGGCCGCGCGCGTCGGAAGGGGCGCGTCGGCCCCGACGGCAGGGGGCCGGCGGCGGCGCGGCTCGCAGGGCCAGATGTCCGCTCCGGCGCAGCGCATTCCCGCCGAGCCGATAATTTGTCTTAGCAATGAACCGCGCCGGACCCGCCGCGAAGACGCGCTACAAAGATTGATGGTGGCGGCGTCCGTGCGGACGAGCGGTGGACGCGCCGCTGCCGGAAGCGCCGACCGTGTCGCGCGCTGTCCGCGGTGTCTCCAAACAGCACGCGCGCGCGTCGGCGGCCCGTTCGAAATGCGCCAAATATGTCGGCGGCGCGGCGCGGTGTCTGGCGCGCAGTGACGGACTGCCGGTCACCAGCGGCGGCCCGTGAAAGTTAGGGGAGATATTTGTAACGGCCTCTGCTGGAGTATCCGCATAAATTTCAGACTCGTGCCGGAGTAGGGTGGAATGGGTGGAAAGCCATTATGTCAACAGACATTGCGGGGTGAAACTGTGGCTTTTATCTGTTTAAGTAGGTAGCAATTAAGGCAATTTTAACATGGTGATGAACTACGTGTATGAGAGCTGTCTTTCACATCGGGTGTAGCCCGTCATTTCTTTGTAGCCACTCTCTGCCAAGGATTAGCTGAGTCTCGGAATCTGTAACCCATACTTTGACATTGTTAAACTTGTGATTTCTTTTTAACTTTTATCCCTCTAAATCTTTTGTAATTCTATCTTTTCCTGATATTGTATATAATTGAGCCACCCACGATCCTGACAGCCAATTTGTCTTGGGTCTGTTGGGCGTTGACAACCCCGGAATGCCAGCCACTCTGACTGTCTCGTAAACAAGATAAGAACACTCCCGGTCCGTGTGAAAATGAGAAGAGGCGGTACTTTGTCAGATAAATAGTCCGATGACAAATATCAACACCACTGGAAGTAAATCTCCATTGCACATCATCTCCTCCTCACTTAGCAAATGCTTACAATCAGGAGCGTCGTCTACAAATTTAGAACGGGCAGCAACCGGGTGGTTGGCTCCCCACTCATATATAGCTATTGTTAAAATTATGGTAATCAGTGGGGGTGGGGGGGGGGTGGGTGGGTGGAGCTATCCTGGGGGCCCAGCCCTCCAGCTGCCCCCCCCCCCGAAGTGACAAAGTACCGCCTCTTTATATGATAATGATATCCTCAACCCTGCCCCTTGCGTGCAATATATTTTGGTGAAAATATACATATTTCTGCTGAATATATTTCGGAAATATCTGCATATCGTGAATATGCACGTAGCCCAAAGATGAAACAAACAACGGAATAAACCACTGAAAAATGAACTTAAAGCATCAGTTTCGAAGTACCAGGAAATCAGTCACAATGATGCAAGTGCAATTTTGCCCTACTTGAATCAGCAAATAAGCTCCCTCCGAGTATATAATAAATGTGCTTGTTTTGGTTGCAGACGCCAATTCGTTCTCTCAAATTACGATTATTGCCAGCATTTATCGGACAGAACTCGGCATATTATATATAAAAAACATATGACTTTAGATCATGAGCATATTTACAAGTTCGAGGCATATTTAACCTGGACGCCGATACTTAATCTACACCGTAAGGTGACGCTAAATAAGCTTACAAAGGTTTGGTCATTCGGACATCTTTGCTCCAGCAAACATGAACTTCGGCGCTGAGCGATCACTGTCAGTGCCGAGTGTCGCCGTGTGTGGCGCAGGAGGACGCCAGCTGCGCCGTGACCGTCACCGAGACGCCAGCTGCGCCACGATCGCCGCCGGATTAGCCAGCTGACTGCGGGACCGGTCCCTCTCCGCCGGGGGTGTTTGCTTTGCAATCGCACCCAATTGAGACGCGATTTACTTAAAACAACATGATTGATTAGTCACAGAGGAGCCGGCGGCACGATAAAGATGATGAAGCGGTGTCGGAATGGTCGTCGACGGCGGCGGGGGCGCACCCGGAGCAGGGGCAGTGTTGCACAGCGGCGGGACGGTGCCGGGCCGCTGCAGGACCGTCAACAGGAGGCAACGGATGGCACTAAGATGCAGGGATAGCAGAGGAGAAGAAGGTGACACCAATTCGGCAGTAATGCTGCTACTGCTTGCAGGTGCATGAAATTTTGCTATGAAGACAGCCACGAAACATTTCCTAAGAGAAAGCTATGGGCGTATAGTTCGAGAGAATGCGGGGAGACAGACGTTAAGAGGCGTTTTGCATACACATCACTATCCTTTTCATATGTTTTGTTTTATGCAAAATGTCTCTCGGGGCTTGAATTGCGTGGTGCCAGGCTCATGATATGAAAGGGTATGAACACTATAAGAGGGATGCATTCCCACCCTCACATTCTTTCTCAAAATACAGGCACATGATGTCACGTGCACCGAGAGCAATTTCATGATTCATTGTTTTCATTCGGGGAAATAGCTTCATTGTCTTGAATGTATTTATTCGAACCCTAAAGGTCAGGTCAATGAGAAATGATATCCCAGCGCCCACATAGAAATGCCGCACTTCTTGCGCGGAGTAAAGACTTTGTGATGTATCCAACACACACTGAATGTCAAGCAGGAAGACAAATCGCGCCCTTCGCTGTGGAATGAACAACTATTTCAGCCCATTTATCAGGAGTGCTTTGATCTAGGTTTGTTTGCATTGTGAAACCTCAGACATTCTTCCGGACTCCTGTACCAGGCACATTATGACTCAGTGTCTAAGGTACGACTATACGGAAGCCAGACTTATGACATTTTGAAACAAACTTAACGATATATATGTATCGTTTTGACGCTACTGAGTAACCATTTCTAATTCATGGAGTAAAACGCATACTCAAAAGTGACACATACTCTCTCACATCCCGAGCGAGAACATGAAAGCCGCATCCGGAAAAACAGCCGGGGGCTGTTCCCAGGGGAGGTGTGATCCGTTAGTAGGTCAGACAGTGTCAGGGCAGGAACGGAATCGCGCGACGCGCCGGCCGCTCCGATCTGTGAATGGGCTCGGTGACGGGCGCGCGACTCCAGTGCCAGCTAACAGCTCTGCGAGCGGCACCGGCGGCTCATCCCAGCCGTCAATTAGAGGCCGAGAGCTTATGAAAAACATCTGCGCTCGCGCGCCGCTCGCGACGCTGTCTGCTGTCGGGCGCGACGCGACGCGACGACGGTGGCCGACCTGGCACCGGCCGCCGCCGCCGCCAGGCCGTCGCGCGACGATCGGCGGCCGGCCCCGGCGCGGCGCGGCTCTCTAGCTGCTGCTCCCGGGCCGGACTGCAGGTAGGAGTGCCGTCTCTGAGAGCTGAGTGGCCGGTCTGACGGACGAGGTTCGAGTGGTTGTGACAAGATGACTGACAGACGTATTTCGGGAGCGATTGAGCTCCGCGTTTGTTTGGGCTGCATTGATATGCATGGCAGTAACTCAGTCGCCAATAGTGCTCCAGACAGTGTTTATGTTTTGCTTCGGTTTCTGACAGAAGATTCGGCCAAGTCCTTTGTCGAACGTTTAGCTGACATTGATATATTAAACATTCATTGGGTGTGACATGTCCAGACACATATATGACATACGATAGATACAAACCTGTATCATATCATGCCAATCCGCTACGACAATTCTGGAGGCAGCAACCCACTCTAGTCGTGATCGGGACAGCTGGTGGTTCCAGCAGGATGGGCATTGGGCAAGTCCTCACACATCCACATTGACGCTGGCATGATTGCAATAACACTGTTGGGATAATGTCATCAGCCAAGAGACAGAGGATTTGTGCCTGCCTGCTCCCTCAGGCCTCAGCCTGCTCCCTTTGATTTTGCTTGTAAAGATGCCTCAAGTCGAAAATGAACTAAAATGTTCCCTAGAACCTGAATCAGCTGAAACAATCCATCCGACAAAAGATGCTGAAATCAACACAGCAAAATGTTCCAAAGTTATCCGTGAGATGAAAACGAGCCGACCTGTGCGTTACAGAGAAGACAGGTTCTTTAGCGCATGCTACGGCATGTCTTTAAAGGTTATATTTAAATAGCCTAACTTTTAAAGACATAATCATATAATGATGCTCATCACAGCCATCCAATATACATTAGACTGTTGCAAAATGGACCAAGTTACTCACCCAAAGTTCTACCACTTGGATTATTGATTCACTGCTCCTCCTGATTTCAAAACAGTTTTTGTTTCAGCTCTAGAAACTCTCGATACAAATCAAAACCCTTATTTTTTGGCATTGGAAACTGAGTGCCCTTCCCTCTGCTGTATTCTGTTATCCGGGTAGCACCCAAAAAACGCGCCGAGTTTCGAGGCTTACCATTGTTTGGGGGTAATAGATATGAAGTTGACACTTGGTACGCATACAAAACAATTAATTCTTTGTTAAGCAAAGAAGTTGCATATCAATCGGATATTTAGTGTCGATGTTATAAGACATTATATCTAAACCCTTTCAAAAAACGGGTTCTTGACGTTTTTTTATTTGCACGCGTGAACGATCGGACCACCTTCAGCCTGGACCACTGCCAACAAACGCGACTTCCACTGTCCGATACTGGCGCGGATGTGGAGTGGAGGTGGAGTTCATCCCCGCCAGTATCGGACAGTGGAAGTCGCGTTTGTTGGCGGTGGTCCAGGCTGAAGGTGGTCCGATCGTTCACGCGTGAAAAAAGAGTCAAAAACCCGTTTTTTGAAAGGGTTTAAGATAATGTCTTATAACATCGAAACTAAATATCCGATTGATATTAAACTTTTTGTCTGACGCAGAATTAATTGTTTTGTATGCGTACCAAACACGAAACACCTTAATATCTATTACCAAAAACCATAATGGTAAGCCTCGAAACTCGGCGCGTTTTTGGAGGCTACCCGGATAACAGAATACAACAGAGGGAAGGGCACTCAGTTTCCAATGCCAAAAAAATAAGGGTTTTGACTTTTAACGATGCTAGGAGCTGAAACAAAAACTGTTTTGAAATCAGGAAGAGCAATGAATGAAGAATCCGAGTGGTAGAACATTGGGTGAGTAACTTCGTCAATTTTGCGACAGTCTAATATACATGCTACGGTACGTGTATTTCCTTTGGCAGACCGAGAAGTGCCCCATCCACATACCTTTCATACTTAGGGAGCAACAAGTCAGTCAAAAATATAGATATTGCTTTGAAATTCGGTTTGGGCATCGTGCATACTTGGTTCTCCAATATTTGTTCCGGTTTTTGAATATATTTAAAAACATTATTTTGTGATGTAAAACTTTTTTATTTCCACAAAATCAAAACAACAAAAAAACAAAAACAAAACAACAAATTTCAAACAATATTCAAAAACCGGAATAAATATTGGAGAACCAAGTATGGACAATCCCAAACCGAATTTCAAAGCAATATCTATTTTTGACTGGCTTACGGCTCCCTAAATATGAACGGTACGTGGATGTGGCACTTCTCGGTCTACCAAAGGAAATATGCCTGCGGTAAAACCTATGTGTTGTAGCGCATGCATGTGATAGAGAGCAACACAGTGCACACTGCACAACCTACTTGCAATATATTCCATACGCAACAGCATTTCCAGCACAATGTGCACCGTATTCGTTACAATACATGTCCGTTTGTTTTGTACAAACAATACGCGCTTCTATCGATTGCCATTGACGGGATTGAAATTCAGTTGTGCCTACTTTACAGTTTACTTTGAAACTCAATTAAACACTAACGAAAATTGTATCGGTGCATTTTCGACCGTGCAAATCTCTTTGTTACGACTCAGGGAACATTGTTCGCCGCCGCTGTCAGCAAGGTGGTGAGCTGAAAACTCGACTGTTTTCTTTGGAGGCCGCCAACATAACGTCCGACGCATCACCCCATCAAACAATGTATTTGTCAATGGTGACCTTTCACCTTCACCAAGCACACCTGTTGTTGCTGAATCTCAGCGATAGATCGGAAGGTAAGGTGTCTACTATGAATTGTGCAGTGGTGCACCTGTTGGTTAGGTATATGATTAAGGATAAATAAGATAGGTACATATTTTGAATAGTATGATGCAACAACGGATCTGTATCCAAAATATTTGTTAGTTGAGGGATATATAAAGTATTTTGTGATGTCACAAATACCATAATCACAAAATACTTGTGATTTTAAAATAGCAATTATTAAAGATAGTCATGGCTTTCATTTATCTTTATATAGACACAGATAATGCAATAAAGACACAGATAATGCAATTTGTATTGAATGCTTCTGTGAGGACAAGTCAAAGGTGGTCAAAAACCGTCCCTCGGATTTAATGATAATTATCGCAATGCAATGATTTATTGGAATCCAGCCCTTTCGTCAGCTCAGGGCGTGAGGCTGGTCATCAAAGAATGACTTGCGTCACGGAGCGAAACACAATACGCATTGCATACCACATTTTCGACCGAAGTCTGCTCGTGTTTCCGACCGAACTGCCAAGACAAACAGCAGCGCAGCTCACATAAGTATTATCAGATAATAGGCCGGCACGCGGCGATCGCGCCGCCGTCGGGAGCAGGCGTGTCTCACCATTTGTGAGGGGCGTGTAGCTGTCCGGACTACTATAGCTGCTCTGCCGCGTGTTGTAGTAAGACGTTCCGCCGTTCTGAAACGCAGCGGAACGGTCAGAAACAGGCCGAACAGACGCAATATTCTGCATACAGAGCTGTAATGTTACACGGACGATTTCATTCGCGAGTTCAAAGAGAAGGCAGCACACGCTAAAAAATGCATATGATAGCACAATAACATTTCAAGCATCATTGTAATACCAGGGAAATAATATCGCTAACAAGTTGCCGTCATCAGCTTTAGCCTTTCTTCAACAAATATCCCCAATCCATGTGCTGACGTCGTTTCATTGTTTTCATACTTTGTTTAATAAAACCTTTCGCAGTCACGCAGTCCCTACTTGGTACGCGATACCCCACGATAAGAAGTCTTGGCATCGAAAGAAGATCTTCCGGAGAGAATGGGAAACAAGCGCGAAGAGCAGAGGGTATGAAACCGAGACGGTTTTGATGACAGGTCCCACGGAACTGACACGCCACTGGCAGGGGGAGCACGATGACAGTGACATGCCGCTGTTGTTTTGTTGCAGTCGTGCCCGCCAAGTGACGTCGGCAGGTGTGGTTAGGAATATTACACCTCAGTACCCAGTGCGGTGCTGCACTTTTGAAGACGGATCAAACAGGATGCAGAATTTAACCGAAAGCGGATGTGTCTATCGCGTTTACCACGTTTCTTACTGTGCTTGAGCAACGAACCATAATCTTGATATCCGGTTAGTGCGCGGATCATATGTATATATTGCAGTGTTTTATTAAAATTATTTAATATAAGAACGAGTGAGCGTGTTCTTCTGCTTAATAATACCGCTCAATTCGCTGTCACTTGTCATGGTTTGTGCTTAAGGCATATGTGGGTCACACAGACTTTCTTCGTAGCAAATGTCGTGAGCCGTATTAATCTCCACTGCAGCAGATGACGGAGTCATGACAGACACTAGACATCACCCAGGGCAGATTAACTATCTCCACCTGACCACCCTTGCATCCCCCCACTGTCTCCCCTGTCCATTCCGCCGCCACACCTGCTTCCGCGCGGTCCTCGGGCGGGTCTCCTCCGACTCCGTGTCGGCTCCGACGCGGAGTGACGCGGTGGCGGCAGGTGGCGCGGCCGTCGTTACCGGCGGTGCTGACAGGCGCACTAATCAGACGTCAGCCCCACGGCCCGGCCATTGTGTGCCGCGCTCGGACCGACCAGAATGGCGCAGGCGAGACGAGCAGCGGCGCGCGCAGGCAGCGGCCGCACCGACGGCCGGCGGCCGGCGTCGTCTAGTTTGTGGGTCGGTGAGGTGGTGTTGGTTTGATGGTAAGGACTGACTGAGTTGATAAGTTGGTCACTCCGGAGAGGCAGGGGGAGAGACGAGATGCGAGGATATCCGAGAAGGGAAGCCATGAACTGCATCGCACCTGGCGTGATGACTAATGCATATCGAATGCTGTCGTGCCCGGAACTTGGAGCTACCTTGTTTGTTATAACCACGTATTATTTACTTAATACCTTGATTCCAGCGGTGTCGATTTTTCAAAACGGTGGGGGGGGGGGGCGAAGACACTGGCGGATCCAGCCTCTCTCAGTGGGGGGCATCTTTTTGTGGCTAAAAGGTACCCACATTTTTTCCTCTGCGGATTTGGGTCGGTTACCTTATTTTGGTATTCGAGCTTAAGAAATTCACTTTTCAAATTCACAAAAAAAATGATTTTGTGGATTTGTTTTCCCGAAAAAAAAATCAGTTTTTTTCACATTTTTGGGGGTCAAAAACAAACAATCTCGCGAATCCGAGATCGCTATTTGGAAGATAATGCCATTTCCTTTCTTTTAACGTTTTTTGTGCAATTTGCTTGAAAACTCTATTTTCTACGATTGTTTAAACATTTATCATTTTTCCACCAAAAAATGGTATGACATGACGTCAACGTCATTATCTCCCAAATACTAATCAATTTCATTGGAATTTAGTGAGAAAACGTAGAATTGATGCAGCATAAGGTACTGGAAATGTGACGTTGCTATCTATCATAGTTTTAAGTTATTGAGAAAATCCGGGATGGGGCAGATTCTGCCCTCCCCGCTGGGGGGGGGGGAGGGGGCAATGTTTTTCACTTTCAGTGCAGGGAACGCGCGGGGGCATACTTGTATTGAATGCTCCTCCCAGATTCATATAGTGGGGGGCATTTGCCCCTGATGCCTCCCCCCCCCCCCCCCCCTGGTTCCGCCAGTGCCAGCAATTACTGCCAAGGAGAGCCTCTGCCAGACACTTAATGAAATTCATTTTCCCATTTTCCACATTTGTATAAGCAATTACAAAAGTTGTGTTATGCCGTGAAGCGGCGCGAAATTTTCCGGTTTTTGACTGTGGATAGCTGAATTTTGACTGCAGCAAGGACAATTTTTACGAGTTTACGATACATTGGGAACGCGCGGGGGGATACTGATATTGAATGCCCCCCCCCCCGATTCCTGGGGGGGGGGGGCTTTGCCTCTGATGCCCCCCCCCCCTGGTTCCGCCAGTGGCCGAACAGGGACGGATCCATGGGGAGCCTATCAGCGCCATGGCTTTACCGAAACCACCAACATCGGCTGAAAATGCACATATTTTATAGAAATTCCAGGCAACTTGTACAAAGGACAGTATTTGTAATCAACTGAGAATGAGAAGAAGAAGAGAAAAAAAAACAGGCGAAATCTCATGAATTTTGGAATTCTGTCGGACGGCCCCTCAAACCAACGTTTTGGGCCGGTCTGCATCCGCCAAAAGGCCCGAGTCCTTACTTGGAACCCTTACTTAATAAAACGGCAATGTTAACCTGCCATTGACAGGGGGGGGGGGGCAATATCTCCCCCTGACGAATTTTCGCAATAACTTTAAAAAACAATAGCGATATCAACTTTTGGTACCTTCTCCTACACCAATTTTACGTCTTCTGTGCAATTCTGTAGCAATTTCTTCTGTGCAATTTCTGAAGCAATTTTGTCGAGAAAATAGAATAGAGATATAACGAATTTAGTGACGTCACAACACACGAGTTTGGCGAGAAAAAAAATCAGCTTAACTTTAAGAGATCATACAAAGTCTATATGTTGAGCAAAATGCAATAAAAACGTCAGAAAATTGCAAATGGCAAGGGCTAAAAAATAGATTCTCGGATTTGTGAAATCTTTGGTTTTTGACCCCTAAAAAAAACATTTAAAAGAAATAAATTAAAACAAACTATTTCTTAGGAAAAAGTCCCTAAAAATCAAACATCGCAAATATGTTAAAAATTCACCGGATTTCGCATCGTTTCTCGCAAAAGTTTGTTTTAAATCACCTCTTTATGTAAAACATAAAGAGGTGATTTAAAACAAACTTTTCTTAGTAAAAGCTGCGTAGACTTCCTTTTGAAATAGGTAACTTGTCAATTTGTCCATTACAGGCGGTTTGGGAGGCTTGGCTGCTTTTCCCCCTCTTGGATCCGGCAGCGGCCAAAAACATTAGGGGGGCCGAGTGGGTACCATGGGGGGGGCGAGGGTACGATTGGGGGCCGAACGCAACATTGGGGGGGGGCGAGGGCCACCCCAAAAGTATATAAATCGACACCTATGCTTGATTCGTAATGGTGAAGCACGGTATATCATAGGTCCGACGTGTCATTTAATCACTCCTCTCAGCCCCGGAGCCAAGCCACGTGGGTTTTGTGCCGATCTTCGTCAGCCTGACGTTTTGCAACTCCAAAGAAAATGTTTCTTGGGTTCAGTGCCGCACGATGCGGTTGTCAAACTGTAAGTCGAAGTAAGAGCCGGGAAGTTAACTTGCTACATTAGTACGGCAACCTTTAAATCCATGCTATAAATACGGCACGTAGAAGATGTTTGCTTATTGAATATTGATAGCCCTCGGCTCTGTGGTATTTGGAAGCTTTCAATAAGCAAACGTCTTCTTTATGTTGTTTTCACAGCATGGATTCAATGGTTTCTTCACTCGTGAAGTGCGGTTTCGTCGACGATTCCTCTCTGGTTGTTAAATCGGTCCACTAGGCACTAGCCTTATACCTATCCTATGTATCTCGCCCGAGCTATATAGGGCACTAACACACATTCTCCTGTCATCAACTTTGAATAGTTTTTAAGTCGATGCAGCAAAGGCATGATTAGTTTGTTCTCGGCATTTCCCTACCAACATCAGAAACGCGGTTGGTTTCTTGCGGAATATGGGCCGCACCTGTGACGTTAGGCTGCCCCGCATTACACGTATGTACAGCGGCACAGTATATGTGTTTCCCGTCAGGCGGCGGCTGGCGCACCTGTCGGCCCTCGTGACTGAGATTGTCAGCTGTTCCCTGCTGGTGAGGCCGACAAGGCAGCATTCCGGGCTTCATTCATTCTTCCGTCCGGGCCCCGGGACAAGGTACACCCGATGCTGTTTGTAGCAGATCGCTCCCAGACAAGATCAACCTTGAGCTCTATAAATGGACTCAAATTGGATCCAAGTTAGGTAGGGTTGAATGTGTAAGAAATATAGTTAGTAATTTGTAAATAGTTAAGAAGGGAAACGAGCTTCTGATTTATTTTTTATAAGGTTAAGGATGCCATTCAGCGTCAAACACTTTTGACGTGCTCTTTAAGACAAATTGCAATTACTCCACTTAAATTCCTTGAATGTCAGAAGCTGCTAAATGAAGTCACGCAGACGCAGGTGCCGCTAAAGTCGCATATCACACTGATCGACTTATAGCCGGTTCTGCCCAGTGCCGATCGCTCGAGTGTCTTCTACAGTCAGCACGGCGGCTTCACCAAAAGGTAGCTCCGACCGCACGTGTCCAGCCCCCGTCCGCCGCCCAAGGCCGGCACTATTCCCTCTGGCGAGAGGGGCGCCCACAAAAACCCTGCCTGCCTGCCCCCAATCCGGCTCGGCGGGACGTTTTTCCACAAGTCGGCGCCTCCCGGTGGCGGCGGCACTGCCGGGGAGCAGGGCGGAGAGGGACGGGGAGGGGCAGAGAGGGGGGCGTCCGTCTCATCACGCGGCACGTGTTTGTGACACTGGGACGCCCCGCGGCTCGGCCGGCAGCCCCCCCTATCCCCGGCGGCAGCGACGGCGGCCGCGGCCCTCCAGCCCACCTGCCACCGGCTCTCCGGCTCTCCGCGCTCACCGGCTCACCGGCTCACCGGCTCACCGGCGTCAGCTCAGGACACGATCCAGGCACCAGGACAAACACGAGCCGGTAACGTCCGGAGCGCCAGACCCAGACGCCCGGCGGCGCTCAGACACGGGATGTGGGGAGAACTCCTCCAGCAGAGAAGCCGGCAGATTGGGCCGCTCAGACACGGGATGTGGGTGAGACACCTCCAGCAGAGAAGCCGGCAGATTGGCCGCTCAGACACGGGATGTGGGGAGACACCTCCAGCAGAGAAGCCGGCAGATTGGGCCGCTCAGACACGGAATGTGGGGAGAACTCCTCCAGCAGAGAAGCCGCAGATTGGGCCGCTCAGACACGGGATATGGGAGAACTCCTCCAGCAGAGAAGCCGGCAGATTGGGCCAAACACCAGGGGGCTTCTGTCTCGCTGCAGTCCGAGAGGAGGCTTTCGATGGATGGGTGGCGGGCGAATCCAAGGGGCGATGTCGTGTGGGGGACGCCAACGACTGCCCGCTCCACACTTTCGGAGAGACAATCAGCCGCGTTCAGAGGGATTTTGCCGCGTTGGGAGGGACGTTGCCCATTCCCCAACAACGCTCCACAGCGGAGAAATAACTATTTCGACGCGAATTCAACTAATTAGCACGTGCATACTTGTTTGAGTTATTCAGTTGTTCAAACTTCTATTGTCACCAGTTGCGTCCAGCATTGAAGCGGGCTTCTTTCGTCCAAAGAGCACTTGGATGCTTGAACTATTGGCTGCCGGCAACTTCAATGCTTCCCACAGTGTGTTTTTACAGCTCCGGGGCGCTCGCAGCCGCCTGGTCCGCCGAGCCGAGCCGAGCTTGTAACAAAGTTTGCCCATCATACGCGCCCGTTTTTTACCCCTTTGTCTGTCACAGACCTGGCTTTATGAGGTGACAGATTGCAGCTTAAGTAGCTGTCTTCATTACCAAAGCATATTTTCAGAGCAGTTTTTGCGAACGTTTTTTACTGGCACTGGCCTGCGAGTTTTGCTCCGTAAATACGGGCCAGTCGGCGGTCCTGAGAAAAGCGTCTGGTATCTGTGTTAACTCGAGCGTAGCCTAAAGTGCATAACGGTGCTTCCGTCCAGACGTGTTCGCTTCAAAGCTAAAGTCCAAGTGTGACGCTCATCGAGCTGTTGCCTGATACGACTTGTTTCTTGTCAAATCGGTTTTCCTTCGGAGACAAGTTACATCATACAGACACTCAATCTTACCGACATTCCAGGACCCAGGGGTAAATATTACCATGACACGTACCCCATATCAGTATCAAACAAAGCAACCGAATCTCTTGCCGGTAGTACGAAATAAATAATTTATTAAAATATGAGTGCAAAGTCAACAAAAAATGTTGTCGTCATGCTTTCAGGGGCACTGATACAGCACCGTGCAACTTAGCTACATCGTATAGGCATTTACCGAACAGTCCACAATTAATTTATTTCAGGAACTTCTGTGATAACCCTATCCAGTCTACAGGCCTTTGGAGCTATTCCCGGTTTGAGGCGACGGCAGTCTGGAGAGGAGGGAGAGGGGGTGGGGGTGTGGGAGGGGGAGGGGGAATTAGCGCGGCACCCGGTCTCCGCCGCCGACAGAAGCGCCGCTGGGTCTTCTCTGGTCTCCGGTGGTGTGGTCCGGCGGTCGGCCCCCGGCAGCCGACTGGAACCGAGCGGCGTTTTTTCCCGGGCTGTGTTGCACCGTCGACCGGTCAGCCGTGCGAAGTGCAACAGGTCTCGTACACAGCGCCAGCGGACCACACACATAGACACAGACACAGACACAGACACACACACGCACACCACGCACGCGCACACGCACACGCACACGCACACGCACACCGCACACGCACACGCACACGCACACGCACACGCACCACGCACACCGCACACGCACACGCACTACCGCACACGCACACGCACACGCACACGCACACGCACACGCACACGCCAGCACACGCACACGCACACGCACACGCACACGCACACGCACCACGCACACGCACACGCACACGCACACGCACACGCACACGCACACACGCACACGCACACGCACACGCACACGCACACGCACACGCACACGCACACGCACACGCACACGCACACTCGCACACGCACACACAGCACACACACACACACACACACACACACACACACACACACACACACACACACACACACACACACACACACACACACACACACACACACACACACACACACACACACACACACACACACACACACAACACACACACACACACACACACACACACACACACACACACAAACACACACACACACACACACACACACACACACACACACACACACACACACACACACACACACACACACACACACAACACACACACACACACACACACACACACACACACACACACACACACATAGAGAGAGGGGAGCCGCCGTCCCAGGAGGAGGTTTTCTGACTGAGAGGGAGGGCGGCGCGGCACTTTGAGCTGGGTCTGACGAAGAGCGGCGCAGGCGACATTAAGGGGATAGTCTGGCCTCACGGCTCACACTAGTTGTGGGCTGAGACAGGAATATTGAAGGATGTGTAGACAAATGTGCGCAACGTAATATACTTTTCCGGTGACTGGTGCCGTTTAAT
>JAXIVJ010008962.1:0-53189 GCA_036785665.1 Chirona hameri
ATAATATTCGTAAAATTAGGATACCTCTTGGCTGGTCCCTAAAGTTACGACAATAACCGCCATTTTGTTCGCGATCTGGAGGGCGGATTCAGCTTGTTTACCCCCAATCTCTATCCTAGCCTCCCTCTCCTCTCTGCTATGAGAATGGTACATCAGCAACCGAAACCCTCATAACTCGGTGTTTTGCAATCTGTTTTGTAAATCCCCGTGTCTACACTGATCGGAGGGACTCGTTTTCTTCACCTCAGTATTCACAAAACAATGTTAACATGATACCTGCGGGAACCTGGCAGTCTTGAAAACATTTTAATACATTTTTACCTCCTAAAATCGTTCTTAGCGTTCGCACCATAAAATACGACATCAGCAACACAAAGTGACAGGTTATCCTAGCTTGATATGAACCAGACCCAGATTTGAATCAGATAGGACAAAAAGCCGCAGTTATAAGAGATGAACAACAGGGCCCTGGTCTGGTGACCTGACCTGAGATGACCAGAGGATATTGTTTTTCAAAGTGTGCGCAATTGATGTCCGAACAGGTGTGCGAAAACACCCGGAGGGCGCTGCGCGCCCGCCGTTTTTTCTCTATCTACGAAAAAACCTGAGGGGGGGGAATCAACAGTGCGCTGCAGTGCGCTGGTTAAAGGGAGTGTGCCTACTCACATCGCTTAGTTGGGGTTATTGACACTGGTCTATAGAACACAATTTTCTGAATTGAACCAATACTTCATCTCTCCCAGATTCACCCTAGTTGCTGAGATATTCAAAGACTCCAGGAATTTGCTTGGGAGCAAAAAGTTATCGGGTAGACTCCAGAGGGCTTCCGCTACTAGAAGCACTGCAACTATCGATTAAACTGCTAGTATATTGTTAGCGCCGGCCAATAGTAATTCAAACAAAACAGCTCGTGCACGCTGATAGCAGCAGCTGAACAGAAAACTGGACGGCCATCATGTTTTTTCGATGATGGCCATTTCGATGATGGCCGATGACATTTTTTTTAAGAAGATATCAATTTAGAGCTACGAAACTTGCACATAATAAAGTTCACAGTGGCAAGATCGTGCTGTGCAAAACCCGTCTTTCTATCTTGCATGATGTGACCGTAATGGTATTGTCTTATGTGCGCCGTTTTACATAACATCACCATAGTGGCGATCATTTTATAGATATCGAAAACAAAAAATAAACAAAAAAACAATATAAGTGAAAATTCAACTAAAGGGGGCTCCAGATGTGAATTTCATCATATACAACAATCAAACCAACAGCTACTTACCGTATGAAAAAATATTTTTGAAATTTCAAAAACAGTAGGCACACTCCCTTTAATGTAATAATGTCTTCAAAAGCGCGGTTCTCCCGGCACTGCCGGTGCCCATATTCGTATGCTTACCCACGCCGCACATTTCAAAGCATCCGCAATACTCAGCAAAATGTCATGTGCAAAAACATAATGCGAACTCTTTCACTTCTCTCATAACACACATACAACGTCCACACCAGATTAACATCATTGCGAAGATCACTGAAAACAGGGCATTATTAGTGACATTACGCTCCAAGCACCCATCTGTCACCTACTGTTTAACACTGATGAATTCAACACTGTTGAACATTTTAAATTGGCTGACGCCAGGCGTAAGCAGCTGTTTGTGAGCCTCCAATCCGAGAGTCGGGCCGGGCCCCGATTCACACTGCGCCACTGTGCAGGACATATGGACAATCAGTCCTGACAGATCCTTGGGGGTTTTTGACGTCCTCCAAAGTGCCAAAGTGTGGTCCGTTTTCTACACTTCGAATTATTCAAAAGAGTTGTTATGCGACCTAAACGACGGCTTCAAGCTGGGCGTGTTAATGGTCCACTCGATGCTATTTTTTGTCGTTTTGTCTAGGGCTCCTAGATAGCTTTATGCATATACCAATAGCATACAAGGGCGAATCCAGGGGGGGGGGGGCGAACGGGGGCCATGCCCCCCCCCCCCAAGCCTGTTTAAGTGGGGGGGGGGGGGGGCAAACTATGTTTTGCCCCCCCCCCCCCCCCCCCCCAACCAGACGTGAAGTCTAATGCATCCTATATTTGCGTTTTTAGAACGGTACTGGGGCATCCCAAAATTGCAGCAGACAAAATCAAGCTAGCCACAGTCAAAACTGTAAAATTTCGCGCTGTTTCGCGGCATGACACAAGTTTTCGCAATTGCATATACAAATTTGGAAAATTAATTCCATTAAGTGTCTTGCAGAGGCTCTCCTGGGTGGTAATTGCTGGCCCCAGGGCCAACTCTCTTCATAAAATATTATCTTTAAGGCAGTCTACATGTTTAGCTAGTCTGCCGAGTTCCGAAAAAGGCGCCGCGAACGCAAAGACGCAGACTTCGGCAACCGGAAGCTGTTCCAGCGGTGCCCAACTGCTGGCCCGAAGAGCTAATAGTGGGGACCAGGCCAGGGACTATCTCCCCCAAGCCCATCTCCCCCCAGGCTCCTCAGATCCACAGGGACCATTTATGCGCGGAAATGTCGGTCTGCCTCTTGCTACTTTGAAACCATTTGCACCGTTACCAGTTGTTGTTACAGTTCGGTACATAGGTAGGTATACAGACTACAATTATTCAAAATCGTAGAACGATGAGAAACATGTTTACATGTTTTTTCAGAGTTCGGAGATTTTCCACCGGGCCGTCGCTCGGAAAGTGGGAGGAGCTTGTGTGTGTGTGTGTGTGTGTGTGTGTGTGTGTGTGTGTGTGTGTGTGTGTGTGTGTGTGTGTGTGTGTGTGTGTGTGTGTGTGTGTGTGTGTGTGTGTGTGTGTGTGTGTGTGTGTGTGTGTGTGTGTGTGTGTGTGTGTGTGTGTGTGTGTGTGTGTGTGTGTGTGTGTGTGTGTGTGTGTGTGTGTGTGTGTGTGTGTGTGTGTGTGTGTGTGTGTGTGTGTGTGTGTGTGTGTGTGTGTGTGTGTGTGTGTGTGTGTGTGTGTGTGTGATGTGTGTGTGTGTGTGTGTGTGTGTGTGTGTGTGTGTGTGTGTGTGTGTGTGTGTGTGTGTGTGTGTGTGTGTGTGTGTGTGTGTGTATGTCCAACGGAGCATATTGGCACGTGGAGCCCAAACGGCAGGGCCGATTTGGACGCGGCTGGCACCAGTCGATGCGGCAAAACAGGGCACAGATGTTGATACCATTTGATGGTCAATCGATGGCACGTGGCACGTGCCAAGTACCAAAACGTGGGCGCCATATTTTTGTATCGTGTTTCGCCTCCTCAGGTCACACGGTTGGTGACACAGACTTGCTACTCGCAGGTCACGTGCGCGATACAGCGGCCCAAAATCCATTAGTGGCTGCCGATCCTGAGGGGGGCGAAATAAACCTCCCAGGGGAGTAAAACCAAATTACCATTTTGAAGGAGCAGGCCTCCGCTGTCAGCTGGTGCCGGCCGGCCGTGGATACTGCGCCGCATAGCAGGATACTGCGCCGCACAGCACTGAGAGCCGGCCGGCACGACGTCCAGTGGCGGCTTGTGGTGACGTCACAGTCTGAGGTCACCGCAAAAGCCAGTCAGCGGTGGCCTGGCCAGCTGGGGCCAAAATACGGAATTATCGTACGATGTTTACCCCAAGGCAATGTCCCGATCGCATTGCCGGCCACTAGTTCACAATCGTAGAAAGAAGAGAAACATGTTTACAGTTTACATGTTTTTCTGAGTTCGAAGATTTCCACCGGGCCGTCGCTCGGAAAGTGGGAGGAGCTTGTTTCTGTGTGTGTGTGCGTTTGTGTGTCTCTGTCCAACGGAGCATATTGGCACATGGAGCCCAAACGGCTGGTCCGATTTTGACGCGGGTGGCACCGTTGGATTTGCCAACACTGCGGACAGATGATGGTACCATTTTCGAGTAAATCAATGGCAGGTGGTACGTGCCAAGTGCCAAAAAGTGGGCGCCAACATTTGTTTTTCTCTCGCCTGCTCAGGTCACACGGTTGGTGACATATACTTGATACTCGCAGGTCACGTGCGCGATACAGCAGTACAAAATCGATTAATGCCTGCCGATACTGAGGGGGGGGGGGGGGGCAAAAAAAACTCCAGGGGGTAAAACCAAGTTACCATTTTGAAGGAGCGGGCCTCCGCTGTCAGCTGGTGCCAGCCGGCCTTGGATACTGTGCCGCACAGCAGGATACTGCGCCTCACAGCGCTGAGAGCCGGCCGGCACGACGTCCAGTGGCGGCTTGTGGTGACGTCACAGCCTGAGGTCACCGCAAAAGCCAGTCAGCGGTGGCCTGGCCAGCTGGGGCCAAACTACGGAATTATCGTACGATTTTGACCCCAAGGCAATGCCCCGATCGCATTACCGGCCTCTAGTTCAAAATCACCAACCGTGTGACTTGAGCAGGCGAAAAATAAAACAATGTTGGCGCCCACTTGTTGGCACTTGGCACGTGCCATGTGCCATCTATTTACCCGAAAATGGTACCATCATCTGTCCGCAGTGTTGCCGCATCGAACGGTGCGCCACCCGCGTCGAAATCGGCCCAGCCGTTTGGGCTCTTCTTTCTACGATTTTGAATTATCATAAGTACTATTGAGCGCAGACTGCCACCGCCCATCGTGATTTACTATCCGAGGCTAATGTATATGAAAACTAACTTCATTTCAACATTTTGCATCATACCGAGATGTGCAACCAGGAAAAGTAGTTACCTGAGGCTTGGCTCCACTCACGGTCTGGTTCCAATATTAAAAATGCGTTTTTCGCGACCTAACATTAAAATGTTCACGCCGCTTCGCGGCGTCACATCAGTGGCCATCGTCATAATGAAGCTATCGTCATCGTCTTCGGTTCGTCGTAACGCTGAATTGAATGAATAACATTTTTAGCTTCTTGTCCTCTACAAGGCTAAGAAGCTAAAACTGCCTATGTTTCTGGGTTTTATCAGGCAAACCCGAGCAAAAAAAAATCGCGCCATTTCGCGGCGCTAAATAACAAATACCTACTTTAATATGCAAATCCACATTAAAAATGCTGCAAAGGCTTACATACACGCATAACAAATTTGAGTTAAAAAAAAATATCGTCATTTCAGCCGACCCTCCCCCCCCCCCCCCCTCACTCAAAAATTATCGACGACGCGCCTGGGTACAGTTGGCAATTGACATAGTTTTGCTCAGTGTAAGGCAACGTCGGAACAATACAAACTGCAAGCTGATATTGAATTCTTTTTTTTCCCTTTTTTTCCCTTTTTCGATATCCCAAAAGGTCGAAAACCTAAAAAAAGAAGTCGAAATCGTGTGGTTCCAAAATAAAGTGGCCCAATTCCGGGAGAAATTCGAAATTGGGGTAGGTAAGGTCCGCTATAAAAACGGTTTGCCCACCCCCCAAAACGGCCGGCTGGATCTGCCCTTGATAGCATATAACATGTATAAGGGCTCTACACTAAACAGCATAGCGGATACCATCAAACAACTTCATCACGCTTATTTCCCTTATTCAAAGACCTAAGATTTACAGAGCTCAAATTCAAAGAGCTATTCAAAGAGCTAAATATGAGGCTCAGCCAAGCAGCAAACACTTACTCTCATGCAGCAGAAGATTAAAGAGCCGTCTAAAATAAACATATACAATGTAAACGGTGCAGGAGGAAAATGGTCGCCGTGTACACCTGAAACTGTCATTGAACATTGAACAATCAGAATTTCCATGTCATGTTATGTCCTCTCTCCAAATATTCCACAGTTTTGAAAGCGTACTTCCAAATAAGCATGCAGATACATTACCTAATAAGGCCTACTAGAGCATTCAGACAGAGTAAGATTTCAAAACTAGATATGATCATTGAACTATTGCTTGTAAAAGCAGACATAAAGCCATATTGAGTATGTCAAAACAAATTGTGTTTTAATAAATTGTCTCTTTGAATACAATTATGTATTCAATTAAAACATGTCGCTTATAAATAAGTAAACACACACTCACTATGCCACAATTGTCACAGCTATGCAGGTAAACAGAAAGCAACCCAATGCATCATTTGTATATCTTGTTTTCAATCTTCAACTTTATATTACACCATTTCGGCTACTTGAGTCACAATCAAAGTACAACTCCCAACATGTTCTCATTTCATCTGGCAGTCCTGTTTCTGCTAGTTAAACATCTTTCGACCACCACATAATCCCAGTCAGCGCACATCGTTTCGCCCACCCCACCCGTTCTCTCACACACACCGCGCACATCCCAGCGCCTCTGCCCTCCCTCCACTCGTCCGTCTCACATCAAGTCGTCGCGTATCACCACGCCGGCGCCTCTCCCCCTCCCTCCACTCGTCCGTCTCACATCAAGTCGTCGCGTATCACCACGCCGGCGCCTCTCCCCTCCCTCCACTCGTCCGTCTCACAGCACGTCGTCGCGTATCACCACGCCGGCGCCTTTCCCCCTCCCTCCACTCGTCCGTCTCACATCAAGTCGTCGCGTATCACCACGCCGGCGCCTCTCCCCCTCCCTCCACTCGTCCGTCTCACAGCAAGTCGTCGCGTGTCACCACGCCGGCGCCTCTCCCCCTCCCTCCACTCGTCCGTCTCACAGCACGTCGTCGCGTATCACCACGCCGGCGCCTCTCCCCCTCCCTCCACTCGTCCGTCTCATAGCACGTCGTCGCGTATCACCACGCCGGCGCCTCTCCCCTCCCTCCACTCGTCCGTCTCACAGCAAGTCGTCGCGTGTCACCACGCCGGCGCCTCTCCCCCTCCCTCCACTCGTCCGTCTCACAGCACGTTGTCGCGTGTCACCACGCCGGCGCCTCTCCCCCTCCCTCCACTCGTCCGTCTCACAGCACGTCGTCGCGTATCGCCACGCCGGCGCCTCTCCCCCTCCCTCCACTCGTCCGTCTCATAGCACGTCGTCGCGTATCACCACGCCGGCGCCTCTCCCCTCCCTCCACTCGTCCGTCTCACAGCAATTCGTCGCGTGTCACCACGCCGGCGCCTCTCCCCCTCCCTCCACTCGTCCGTCTCACAGCACGTCATCGCGTGTCACCACGCCGGCGCCTCTCCCCTCCCTCCACTCGTCCGCCTCACAGCACGTCGTCGCGTGTCACCACACCGGCGCCTCTCCCCCTCCCTCCACTCGTCCGTCTCACAGCACGTCGTCGCGTATCACCACGCCGGCGCCTCTCCCCCTCCCTCCACTCGTCCGTCTCATAGCACGTCGTCGCGTATCACCACGCCGGCGCCTCTCCCCCTCCCTCCACTCGTCCGTCTCACAGAAAGTCGTCGCGTGTCACCACGCCGGCGCATCTCCCCTCCCTCCACTCGTCCGTCTCACAGCACGTTGTCGCGTGTCACCACGCCGGCGCCTCTCCCCCTCCCTCCACTCGTCCGTCTCAGCACGTCGTCGCGTGTCACCACGCCTGCGCCTCTCCCCTCCCTCCACTCGTCCGTCTCACAGCACGTCGTCGCGTGTCACCACGCCGGCGCCTCTCCCCCTCCCTCCACTCGTCCGTCTCAGCACGTCGTCGCGTATCACCACGCCGGCGCCTCTCCCCCTCCCTCCACTCGTCCGTCTCACAGCAAGTCGTCGCGTATCACCACGCCGGCGCCTCTCCCCCTCCCTCCACTCGTCCGTCTCAGCACGTCGTCGCGTGTCACCACGCCGGCGCCTTTCCCCCTCCCTCCACTCGTCCGTCTCAGCACGTCGTCGCGTATCACCACGCCGGCGCCTCTCCCCCTCCCTCCACTCGTCCGTCTCACAGCACGTTGTCGCGTGTCACCACGCCGGCGCCTCTCCCCCTCCCTCCACTCGTCCGTCACAGCACGTCGTCGCGTATCACCACGCCGGCGCCTCTCCCCCTCCCTCCACTCGTCCGTCTCACAGCACGTCGTCGCGTATCACCACGCCGGCGCCTCTCCCCCTCCCTCCACTCGTCCGTCTCACAGCACGTCGTCGCGTATCACCACGCCGAACATATCCTTGATCAGGGTGCCACGCCCGGCCGGCGGCACCTCCTGCCGTGGCGGCGCCGCCAGCGGTCCGCCCCCTCCTGGTACAGATAGGGCAGCCGCAGCAGCCAGTAGGCCGCCGGGCCGAGCTCCAGAGCGTCGCGTTCGCCGCCCGGCACGAACACGGCGCCTCCGGGCGGCCGCAGCCGCACCCGAGGCTCGAGAGTGACGCGCACCGACAACTTAGGCGTCACCACGTAAACCCGCATCAGCTGACCTACGAACGGCTTCGGCTTCTTACTGCATGGACAGTTAAAGTAGAGCGGCATGTCGCTGTTGGCGACCGTGGCAGCTCCGTCCTTAACCGGGGACGCCACAGACGCCTTCATCACCCGGTCCGGCGCCGACATCATGAACCGGTGACCGCGCGGACACTCATACTCGTCCTTAACCGGGGACGCCACAGACGCCTTCATCACCCGGTCCGGCGCCGACATCATGAACCGGTGACCGCGCGGACACTCATACTCGTCCTTAACCGGGGACGCCACAGACGCCTTCATCACCCGGTCCGGCGCCCACATCATGAACCGGTGACCGCGCGGACACTCATACTCGAACCCGATGAAGATCTTGGCGTAGATGTCGTATGTACGTTTCAGCAGAACAGGGATAGTTCCGCCGATGGCCGCCAGGTGGTGACCGTTCGAGTCCCCTCCTGCTGCATCTTCTCAAAGTCGAGACAGGGTGGCCACGCCGAGCAAGCCGCCAAGGCCACAGCGTCGCTTCCCGCCGCGGGCCGACCGTCATGGCGGCGGCGGCGGCGAGGGCGGGGGCGGTGCGGCGGCGGCGACAGCAGCAGTCCGGCGCGTCAGCGGGCCGATGCAACCCGGCCGGTGCGCGCCGGCCGGCGATGACGACCGAACCGGACCAGCACCGGTGACGCGGGCTCAGCCGGCGCCGCCATCTCCCCATCAGAGCTGCAGCTCGAGTCCCGCGAGGCTTGCTTGATCCACTTCAATGGTCATCCAGCAGCGATATCTGGAACATAAGGTGCCGCCCCCGGATCGCCACACGAGGACGATCCAAGGCACGGCACTAAGCCCCCCCCCTTAAAATTATCCCGATCCTACTATCCTCTATCTAGTAATACTTAATGATCATATCTAGGTATACAAGCCTCTGCAGTTTAACAACTTATTTATTGCCGAACGAATTTATACATATATCAGCTTTTTGTATTGCCAAACGAAATTGTAATTCAACTTTAATGAGTCCCCAGTCAGTTGCATGATGCACAGAAACACAGAGGACAAAGGCAGGGAACAGAAAAACCACAAAGTTGCCTGTCAAGCTGATCCCACCCCAGCCCTTCCAAGAGATATGGGACAAAATCATCAAAATAGCAAAACATCAGCAGAAGATATAAGGCCAAGGGTTTAACTACGCAGGTGTCAGCTGGCACAAGTGATAGGGATTTCAAATCGTATGGGAGTACGCAACCAATCTTGGGTAATATTTTATGTGGTACTTAATGTTACTAGAAAATTACTGATTTGTGACTTAAAATGAGAAATTGTGACATTGAAGTTGATACTGGCAATATTATTCAATTTGTTGTACGGCTTAGGGACAAACAGTCTAAAGGTATTCTGTCGGAATCTCGTTCGTGCAAAAGGCACTATTAAAGGGACACGGTTACTGACAAGAGGAACATTCTCCACTTTCAATCGCCATTCCAATAGACATTGTAACTGTGGTGGTGCTATGCCCTGCTTAAGTTTGTAAACCATGACCATACACTTTTGTCTTACACTCACAAAAAAATCAACACCCGCGGAGGGTGTCGACACGCCTAGTCCGTGTGATGCCCACACAACCTAAAATACGTCGCCTGGAAGGTGTATTGTTTAGCACTCAGGGAGGTGTACCGGAACAACCGTGATCGCCGCTGCATGGGGTGTATAGGTTTAACGGAACACCCTTGATAACCGCTGCATGGGGTGTCGAGGTGTCGCAATAGTCATGCGTGGGGTGTCGATTGACGCCTCAGCCGGGCGTATTGCGGGAGTTCGTTTACCATTGGGAGAGGCGTAACGTCACCGCTGCATGGGGTGTCGAGGTGTCGCAATACTCATGCGGGGGTGGCGATTGACGCCTCAGCCGGGCGTATTGCAGGAGTTCGTTCACCACTGGGAGAGGTGTAACGGTCGCCGCTACTTGGGGTGTCGTGACGCAGACGCATGGCGGGCGGCGGACGCCGCCGGGCGCCGGCTCAGAGACCTGTCGCAACTCGCAAGACTCATGCCAATCTGATCACTCTGACCTGATTCTGACCACTCGCGCCAACCTTCCCAATCACAGTAACTAAAAACCAGTACATTTCCGTGGAAAACCATTGTATTAACCAGGCAGTCACTGGGGTATATTCTGTAACACGACTCACTGACGGGGGGGGGGCTTTTTTAGCCCCCCCCCCTGGTATCTTCAGAACCAATGATCGCAGCGGGACGCGCAAGGCGGCATTCGAAAGCGCTCAATGAGATAAACCTAACGCAAACTTAAAAATGAAAAATTAAGGTCACATGTCAGGTCAAAGTCAAGTCAAACGTCAAAATCGAGGTATTTGAGTTTATGGACAATACTTGCCATTCGTGGCCTTCGATTACGCCTATAATCACCCAAAGTGCTGTCAAAGGTATGATAAATATCCCACATGTGCTAAAGTGAGATTGTTGGAAAAGATCAAGGTCGAGGTCAGGTCACAAAAGGTCAATACACACAAAATATCTACGAAAGTGATGCAGCACATGTTTTATGGATGCTTTTACGAGTAGAATTCGATAGGGGTAGTCATTGTACCACTTGACTTCATTTACGTGAAGTTAGTGTCAAGCTCAGGTCAAGTTCAGGTCACTGAAGGTCAAAATTTGAAATTGATAAATCGAAAGAAAAAAAAACATGTTTCTATATCAATTTTATCTAAACAAAAAATAGTGCTGGCATTTATTTGTCTGTATCCGGTCAATAAAAGCAAAAAAACGAAATTTCAAAATATGACGTCATGATTTGCCCATACTTTATATGCCATGACAGTCAAAAAAGATGATATCATTTTTAAATTTGGTATGGTAGTTGCCCATATGTCGCTAGCTGACATATATTCGTTTTTTTTTCTTCTCAATATCTTTTTACAAAAATGATTTTGTGAGCATTTTTGCACACAAAAAAAAATTGGGCTAAAAAAAACAATTGTTTTGGAAATTTCGAGATGGCTGGTTTGTAGCCATTGCAACTTTCTACCTTTTAGCGTTTTTGATTGCATTTTGCTTCATATGCTGCATTTGTACGGCCTGGCAAATTTTAGCCGATTTTGGTGTCAAAATCGTGTTTAGTGACGTCACTAAATTCACTAAATCTCGAAAAAAGAAAAAATCCTTTTTTTCTCAAAAGGTGTAAAAATGCTGCCCGGAAAGGTACTGAAATTTTGGCGTCGATATCTGCATTAGTTATTGAGATATTCCTAATATTCCTAATGGGGGTTAAAAAAGCCCCCCCAGTGACTCGCGGGTTAAAAAAACGTGAATTATTTTAAACAGATCCATGTATCATCATCAACATCACAAATCATCTTCATCAAACATACTCATAAATAATCATAGTTACTATGGATCAACAGTCAGCTACGTATATTCATATGTTTATAGAAGCTTGGTCGGTGTAGCTCCGACCGGATAACCAATACAATTGGTTGTGACGGGAGAGCATGCAACATATAGACGCTATCATACCTAATGTTTATCGATCACGAATTCACAACTAACTACATTTCTAAGATCAAAAGAACACACGAAAGAACGCACTCACAACTCACAATTATGTACTTATTAGGGTGTATCATCGGAATATTTTATTTTGTATTTGCTTTGTGTATATGAAATTATTAATCACTGCTATGTTTGGATCTAGAAAATATCACCCAACAAAATCTGACCAAAAAACTGAGCCTGCGCCGAGCAAACCAATTTTGACTTCCGACAGCGAGGGTCGGCGTTGAAGTCTCCTTGCTAGTTACGCGCACACTAACACCACGCGGCGACGGGAGCCGCGCCGCCACGCCCAAGGTCAGGTGTGTTTTAGAGCC
Organism: Chirona hameri; assembly: GCA_036785665.1. NCBI lineage: Eukaryota > Metazoa > Arthropoda > Thecostraca > Balanomorpha > Balanidae > Chirona > Chirona hameri. The sequence goes on from JAXIVJ010008962.1 coordinate 12,067, forward strand.
TGCTAACGCGACTTTCACATGACATGCCGAATATATACGATGGATTTACCTCTACTACGACCATTATTTGGCATAATGATCCTAATTAAGATAAAATCCATAATAAAAAGGTCCTTTCAAAAGAACTGTAAGGACCTAAACAAAATCGATTTTATGCAATTTAGGGACTGTGCGAGGCGGCTGAACTGCCCTCGGTTGTTCCATAGACGCTTAAGCCAGGGTAGGTATAGATTCTGGCTAATTGTATTGTATTGTATTGTATACATCATCGGGTCCCTCCACAATTGATTGGGTTATTCTTAGACCCTCGTCACATAGAAGGCAGACGTGGTTCATATACATGACTTTACATGACTAATCGTTCATCTAATCTGCCACTGCACTGCAGGCTTATACTCTATGCACAATTCTACCTTAAACACACATTTACATAGACTCATTCCAGACAGTCAATCGAGCAGACAATCTACAGTTACTCGGTGCTGCGAAGTGACTTGCGGACGTGTGACTTAAAGAGCCTCTGGGACATACCGGACACTCCTCGGTTGATGGCAAGCTCGTTATACTGCTTAGCAGCGCGGTACATGTACTTCCTCTTACCGTGATTCGACTTTACACGAGACAGGGCGAGGTTATTTGACTGCCTGGTATCACGGCGAGCAATTTCATGGTTGTACACCAGTGACGAACGGATAACGTCAGGTTTTCCGGTCGTCAGTATGCTATGCATCAAACAGAGGTCGAAGTACATCACGTATTGATGCGCCGATAGCCAGCCTAGTTCCTCGATAACATCAGAGATGTGGTCGTATTTTCTTCGTCCTGATAGCACTCGGGCAGCGAAGTTGAACACTTTTTGGAATTTCGATATGAGAGTAAGGTTCGCACTGCCATACACCTGTGCACAGTATCTCACATGGGAGAACACCAGCGCATCGATGATCTTTGGTAGAACACTCGGTGGGAGAACCTGCTTGGCATTCAGTATGCCTATGAGTATGCCGGTACATTTACCTACCACATGAGAAATATGATCCTCATAGGACAGATAAGGGTCCATGATAACTCCGAGGTTCTTAACTGTTTTGGAGCACTGCAGCGTTTGTTCCATAAGCACGATGGACACTGGGTCCTTGAACTGACAGATTTGGCGGCGGTCCCCACACAACAACAGCTCGGTTTTACTGGCGTTCACCAACATACCATTCTGCATGAACCACGTGCACATCACATCCAACACCGACTCCAGTGACCGCTTCATTTCATCCAGCCTAGCGCGAGGGCCCGTGATGGGCAACTGGCTATCGTCGGCGTAGCGCACGACGGTGACGCGGAAGCCGTTGATGTAATGTGGGATGAAACATGCGATGTCATTGCTGAAGATGTTATATAATAATGGACCCAGGTACGAACCTTGGAATGTGCCGATTGTGATGTCGCGAGGTTCTGAAAGCGTCTGTCCCACTCTAACGCGTTGAGTATGACCTTCTAGAAAGCTTTGGATCCAACCCGTTGATATTTGAAGCTGTCGCAGCTTGGTTAGCAGCATGGAATAGTCCACCACATCAAAACAGCGACTCAGGTCAATCAGAGTAAGAAGAGTTACTTCAGAGTCGTCCATGCCTTGCAATATTGTATCAGTAATGGTTAAAAGAGCGGTGCATGTCGAATGTTTTTCCATAAAACCATGTTGATCAGAGCTAAAAAGACCGTGATGCACCAGGTATGAAGTGAGCTGATGATATACTAGCTTTTCTACAAGCTTACAAATGGTTGGGACGATTGTGACGGGCCTGAAATTCGATGCCTCAGATGGGTCGTTCCTTTTGGGAATGGGTATAACTATGGCACGCTTCCAACTGGACGGAACCGTTTCAGTCACAAGGCTGGTATTGATTATCTGTAGAATAATTTTGCCAATAACCGGAAAACAAAGCTTTAAAATTTGCACAGGGATGTCACCTTCCACACCCGAATATTTGTTATGCATAGAGAACAAGGCGCGTTGCACCTGTTTTAAAGTGACGGGGATTATATTCAGAGCCCCAGTGTTCACACGTGAAAGACGGACATGCAACTCCTCGCGGTTTGACTGTTGATACTGAGTGGTGACTAGATCTCGCGTCTCTGTACCTACTGAAGTAAAGTAGCTATTCATCTCGTCTGGTGTCAGGTTCTCAGGTTGGGTGGGCGGACCGCAATTGGGAGCTATTACTGGCTGCAGCAGCCGGAACAATGAGGAGGAGGGTGTGCTGTTGATTCGCTCGGTAATGCTATCCCGCGTGTCCCTACGGATGGCCCGTTTGACCTGCGTATTAAGTCGATGGTAAGCCCCTCTGTCAGTCCCTGCCCTAGCCTCCCTGCGTTGACTCATTAAGTCCCGTGTATCGTCGCTAATCGGCGGTGGAGCAGGATTACGCACGCGGTATCTGCGGATGGGGGCGTGAGCATCAAGTATGCGGTTCATTTCAGCTGAGAAGCAATTCCACTGATCCTCACAGGTGTCCTCCCGCCTGACAACTGCACGCCAATCTACATCACTGACATTAGACACTAGCGCCACCTTGTCTAACCTACGCCAATTGCGACCTGTGCGATACATGGGTCTAGACCTGGTGCGAGGTATGGCAGTGGTAATCGTTACACGGTGATGGTGGGATGTGTAATCACAAGGTTGAATCGAACACACAGGCGGATTAGGTTCCTGGCCCAGCGCGTCAGACATCAGAACCACATCAAGCACAGACCTGGTGTCACCGCGGTGAAAGGTGGGCTCCTGCACCAGGTTGCCTAGTCCGTATCTCTCTAGCTCCAGGAGACGCTGATAAGCTGCTGGATTCGTCTGAGCATCGGCGTTAAGGTCTCCAGCCAATATAATCCTCTTTGAAGGATGAGCAGAGATGATGGACTGCAGCTGTTCCTCGATGAGGTTGAAGTCGTTGTGGATCTGCGCTGGTGAGGTAGATGGAGGCCTGTAGATGCAGCCTATAATGGTCGATCGTTGTTTGTTTAGCTTGACATTGAGCCAGAGAGACTCGTTGTGCGACGAAGTGCTGGTAGGTACCGATTTGCTAATATTGGTTGCTTGCAGGGAGTCCTTGATGAATATTGCAACTCCTCCACCGGATTGTTTGCGACCGATGTGTCTGTCATGTCGAAAAACGTTGTACCCGGGGAGATTGATGAAATTGTCGGGAGTGCGGGTCTTCAGATTCGTCTCTGTGAAGCACAGAAGGTCAGCATCCCGTTGTTGTAGCTCGGCTCTAATGTCAGAGATCTTGGGGAGCAGCGACTGGATGTTGAGCAGCTCCATGGTGATCCTGGCTGTCGCTGGTGCCGCGCTGGGTAGGTCACACGCTGGTGACGAGGTCTCCCGTCTGCCCGGTGTCGATCCCCGCTCCGTCAGTCGCATAGGAGTTATCAGACAGCGCTCTCTGGGTGGCCTAGCGCCAGGTTGACGGCAGTCGAGACGACTCGACACGACGACGACGATCGCTGACTCGGTATTAGGCAGCGCACTGGTGAAGCGTTCATGCAGTTCTAGTTCCAGATCTCGGAGGGCGCCACTGTCCGCACCGGGCGAGTCTGGCCGGTTGCATGGTCTCTGGGCTATGGTTAGACGACGAGGGCGGCTAAGGGTCCGGGCGGGTCTCGGGCCCTGTGCCGGGGCTGGCTCCGCACGGCCGGCAGCTGGTGCGTCGGTTCGGGCCGGGCGGTCGCCCCGTCGGTGGTCCGTCTCAGGTGTCGGTTGGCGATCTACACGACGGGGCGACGAGGCCCCAGCGCCGGGAGCAGTCGGCTGGATGCCGCTCCCTCCACGCCCCGTACCGGTGGCGCGTCCATGGCTGATTGTGATGACCCCTGTTCCGGAGGCGGATTCAGGGCCGGTGAGGGGGATCAGAGCGCGGCCGTGGTTCAGGCGTCGTTGATGTTCATCGTCGATGGCGTGACGACGACGTGCCTGAACGCGGTGGCCGGCTCTTCTCCCCCTGCGGTGCCGCCTTACGCCGCCACTTCCCGGGTGGGCACCGGGTGGCGAGTGATGGATGGCACCGAGTGACGGAGGGTCGGAGTAGTTCCCTGGTCCGGCGCGCGGGCTGCTGTCGACGCCGACGGTAGGCTGGAGACGGTAGAGGAGAGTCCGGCCTTGTGATTGGTTGAGACGGCGGTGGTAGATTCTCCCGAGAACGGTAGAATATAGTTTCGGCGAGCGAGGCCCATGGCCAAAATTGAAAATACTAAACGAGGATAAAAATATAAAACACGAAAGAAAAGAAGCACGAAAATCACTTCAGGCAGTCCGAAAACACTACTTGCTAAAACGAGACAAATCTTGCAGGTGGCCGAAACTTAAAACCGCGCGAAATCACTAGAAAGCGGAGGAGTAACGCGGGCGGCTGCCGGTGGAGGCGCTCGCACCACACGTGGCGTAATGTAATGGGCTACCCCTGCCCGTAGAAACAGGTTGTGCAAATAAAGAACCTTCCCTTGGCCGGCACCGCTCGTCCCCTGTTTGTTTGCTTTCCCAGCGGACCGGCGCGGCGCCACACGGACCCAAGGTCTTTACTCGGCTGGATAACCCCTAGCGTTTCGCTGTTTTTCGTCCCCCGTTCAGTGTGTATCAGAGTGCTGAGGCGTCACGCAGCAGCCATATCTCAGCAGCTCACCACAGGTCAGTAAAGCGGGTCGGTTTACGTTTGCCATCTATTGAAAATTGAAATTACATACCTTCGCAACCGATCAACATCCGCATGTAAGTTTTGCCCGTCTCGCACACAGGCGGACATCAAAACGGAAATGTCCCTTCACAGTAAGACCAATCACTTATCTCTTGGGACGCCCGATAACCTGCCTGCAAAACAGTTACCAACCAATAAGCATGTTGTTAACTACATCAGGCTCATCCATTCCGGGCCTGCAAAGTTTCGAAGGGAGATGAACACAGTTTTTAAGCCGGTCGCCGTGAAGATCATCGCCATATGGGCCAGCGAAGGTATCCCCGTTATTAAATATTTGTCAGTATATAAAAAAGTTGCGGAATGTTACAAGAAATTCCAAGCGCTGAACAAAACAAAGTCGCAAAATCGTGAGGGAAAAAAGGCCAAGTCGAAGATGAACGAAACGTTTTTTCGAAAAACTGTTTGACATTGCCCTTTGCAAGTGCAGTAGTGGACGTTCCTGCAAGTGTCCCTACGAAAACCGGAGGCTCTGATATGGAGTGGAGCGAAGATGACGGTACCGGTGAGCGCAATTTAGAAAGGCTTACTAACACGGCTCTTGCTGCTGATCGTTGCGGCATCCCCCACCGCTCTGTATGCGCCATTGTAAACGGCTTCCAACTAGACATCGGCCGAATTTCGGAAACCAACACGAAGCTCATAGTAGATCCCATAAAAATGTACCGCGAAAGGGAGCGCGTGAGAAATATGGCGGCCTCGGAGAGAGCCGAGCAGCACGGTCACATCGAAGCTTTATATGTTGATGGCCGCAAAGACCAAACATTTATCGGGAAATCGAGCTAAAAAAAAGGAAGAGCATGTGGCGGTGGTGGTGGAGCCTGGTTCACAAGATCTTACACACTTTACACCGGAAAGTGGACGGGCAATCCACCAAGACACCCTGACACACACCTGACGGACATCGCCATCGGCAACGCCGCCGACGTCCGAGTGCTCGGATGTGACGGCACCGCCGTTAATACCGGCAGGGATGGCGGCGTGTGTCGGCTCTTTGAGCTCGGCCAAGACTCGCCCCGCGCCGTCCACTGGTTCGTCTGCCAGCTCCACGCGAATGAGCTTCACCAACGGGCGGTGTTCCACAAACTGGACGGCTCAACCACAGGGCCCAAGTCCTTCTCGGGACCGCTGGGTAAGGCTGCTAGTGTCGAGGTCCACCGCCTGGGAGGGGAGTCGTTCTGCGCGGTGGCGGAGCCCCTGCCAGACCTCTCGGACCAGCTGGCGACTGAGCTCAGCACCGACCAGCAGGTGCTCTACCGGCTCGCCAGGGGGGTGCATGCCGGCAAATTTCTGGATGACAGCGACGCGCATCGCAAGATCGGACCTGTAAATCACGCCAGGTATGCACGAACAGCTAGTTCAACAGCTAAACATTGCTCAAATTAAAATTAAGATACCTTTCAGTGCGCTGGACAAATAAAATAAACGGGATGTACTAATTATGGTAATTCTATTAACTCAACAATATTTTTTTATTGAAATATTAGATGAAAAGTGATTGAACAAAACAAGAATAGCTCAGTTAGCCATTGTTTCTTTTTTAAATTATACTTAATGGTTTTATTTCCGCCTCCCACCCATTTTTGTGACACTTACGTTTTTTGGAGCTTGTCATCTAACACAGTGTTGACGGGCATCACAGGTGGCGTACTCTGGCCGCGCGACTGCTGCGCCTCTACATCGGGTCATCGTCGCCGTCGGCTGAGCTGACCCAGCTGGTGGGATTTTTGATGAGCCACTACATCCCAATGTGGTTCCACATCAGGGCCAACAGCACCTGCACCAGCGGCGCCTTAAACGTCATGCGGAGCATGGAGCTGCTGCGGGTGCTGCCCACTCAGCTGCAGGATGTCATCAGACCGGTGGTGTAGCGGAACGCCTACTGGGCTCATCCGGAGGCCGTTTTGCTGGCCATGGTGGCAGACCCTGACGCTGTGGTGCGATTCCGGGCCGTGGATGCGATTCAGCGGTGTCGGCTGCCCGCTGCAGCCGCAAGAGGGAGTCAGACCCTTCAAGCTCCCGACTATCAACTTCGCCGCCACCCATTACACGGAGCTGCTAGTGTGGGAGGAGTTAATCACCGAGCCGCCGCTGACGACCGACCTCACAGACGCCGAGTTACAAGACATCTGCTGCCAGCCACTCCAGATCGCCGCATTCCCCGTCCACACGGTGGCGGTGGAGCGGGCTGTGAAGGTGGTGACCGAGGCAGCCGGCTCGGTGCTCGGCGAGGAACGCCGACATGGCTGGATCAGCAGCCGGCTAGCGCACCGCGACCAGCTGCCAAGCATCGACAGCAAGCAGTCGTTCGTGAAGTCCCTGGCTAAAATATATAAATGAAAGGTAAACCTGTCGTTAATTATCAGATATTTGATGTGAAAGTCGCATTAGCGGACGCTAAAACACACCTGACCTTGGGCGTGACGGCGCGGCACCCGTCGCCGTAACTAGCGGGGAGACTTCAACGCCGGGCGTCACTGTTAAAAGTCAAAATTGTTTTGCTCGGCGCAGGCTCAGTTTTTTAGTCATATTTTTTGTAATGGCATATTCCGGCTCCAGAGTGACCATTGACAAATAACATCGTATACACATGTTGAGTTTTTCCGAATGATACACCCTAGTACTTATAACTCCGATCACGACAGCACGATTGACAGCCTTTCGCAACTCAACGGCAACTTGAACACTGACAACGGTCGTCGCACGCACTCTGCACAACCTGCCGCAGCCAAGGCCACAGCGCAACTGAGCCAGCGCGGCCGGCCGGCGGCGATGTGCGCGCGCAGCTAACGCTGCGCCGCCGTCTGCGGCACGACACCTCAAGCAGCGGCGACCGTCACACCTCTCCCAGTAGTAAACGAACTGCTGCAATACGCCCGGCTGAGGCGTCAATCGACAACCACTGCATGAGTATTGCGACACCTCGACACCCCATGCAGCGGTGACGAAAACACAATGCGATGGTGGTCGGCACTGACACACCACGCCGGTTTCTGCCGTGAGTTTAGATAGCGAAGCCTCAACAATTACACCCCATGTATGAGTAAATTTCCAAATTAACCCCTGTGGTAGGAGTTAACACCTGGGTCGTTTGTCGCGATTTTGTGAGTGTATAAGGCGCTGAATGGTAACAATGCCTAGCTCCTCAAACCTATGGGAGACCGGTTCAGTATATCCAAGACCGAGAATAACTCTGGAAGCCCGCTTTTGCAGTAAAAGCAATCGGTTCAGATGTGTAGGGTATGTAAGCCCCAGACTGAAGAGCAGTACATCAAGTGAGGGAGGATGAAAGCGTTGTACAGCAATTTGAACTGCCTAGCATTCAACATTACTTTACCCCTGTATAGAAAACCAATGCCCACTGACAATTTTAGAGCAATACTATCAATGTGCCGCTTGAATGTTATATTTTCATCAACACCTAAAAAATTGACAATTTTCTCCCTATTTATATCTACTTTATTAATATGAATAGATGGTACAATTTGACCAGCTTTCTTTGAGTATAAATGATAACACGTTTTGTTGACATTAAGACACAATCTGTTGCAGTCAAACCACATTTTAAGCTTATGCCTTATGTTAACCTCAATGTTCATGTCAGGAACAAGCGCTGTAATATTTGGGTTTGACATGAACAGATTTGTATCATCCACAAATGTAACGTTATGGAAGATATTTGAGACATTTTGGAGATAATTTACATAGATTAAGAAGAGTAATGGTCCAAGAACACTACCCTGCGGAACACCACAATTTACAGTTATTAGATCAGATGTAACTGTACATCCTTTATCATCTGCCAATTTCACTCTTTGTTTCCTTCTGGTTAAGTAACTTTTTATGAGGGTAAGTGCTTCACCCCTTATGCCATACTTTTCAAGTTTGTTTTAAACAGGATGCAATAGTTAACTGAGTCAAAAGCCTTCTTTATATCTAAATAAATTCCTACCACCGACTTGCCTTCATCCATCTCTCCAGAAACAAAGTTAAAAAAAATCAAGAGAGCGTGTTCTGTGGAGTGCTTTACGCGGAAACCATACTGGTTGACACAAGTCATGATTTTCAATGAAGCTTAACAACCTTTGTTTGATTCATTTTTCAATATCTTTTGAGATTGGTGACAGAACAGAAATTGGCCTATAATTTCTTGCATCATCTTTAGCACCTTTTTTGAAAATTGGTGTGACGGTTGCTATTTTTAATTGATCAGGGAAACAGCCAGTTGTGAAACTGCGGTTAACAATATGGCAGAGTGGACCAAGAATAACCGGTGCAAGTAATTTGAGCACTCGTGAGGACATTGGCTGGATGAATCCACCAGAATCCTTGAGCTCTCGTAGGATTGTGAGAATGATGTTCTCACTAACTGGACCCAGAAAGCATGTGCCAGGGGTGTTATTGTGTATGAATGATAATGGGTCAATGAAGCTATCAGGGACACTTTCATTAATGCTAGTACCAATAGATGAGAAGAAGTCATTTAGTGCTTCAGCAATGCCTTTCTGAACATATAGTACTTGCTCCTTGATTTGCAGTTGTTTCATTACACATGATTTACTTTCGCACCTACCTATCTATCGCCTCTTTCAAAATTTGCCATGCTCTTTTAGGATTGTCTTTATTTGTCACGATTTGCTCCTGGTAGTAATGGCTTTTAGCCTTGCGTAACTCCTTTTGCCAACAGTTCCTGCATTGAGTAAATCTGGCATGGGCCTCATGAGTTTTGTTTTTTTAGGTAGCTTTTATAATGTCTAAACTTTTCATTGATTGTTTTAACTAACTCATGACTGATCCATGGCTTTATTGACATTGTTTTCCTCTTTTTCTTTTTGATTGGGAAATAGGTATCGATTTCACATTCAATTGCTTGGCTAAATTGGTCAACAGCATCAGCTGGGTGCACAACTGAATATGGATAGTTTCTAGTCTAGATGCAATGCGGCGTCTAAAAGGTTCAACCATTGCTGGCGGAAACTGCCTATTAATGAGCCAAGATGATTGTTTTTTGCTTGTAAAACAAAGGTTACATGCTAAAATAATAGGAAAATGTTCAGAAATGAGTGTCTCTACAATCACACCTGAGTGTGCCAGTCCTAGGTAATTGGTGAAAATGCCGTCAATCAGTGTGTTACATGTTCCTGATACTCTAGTAGGCCTACTTACAGTAGAGAAGATGTGTTCATGGGTCATGCATAGGTCGACAAGCTCCGTAATACTATTTACTCGACAGTACTGAAGTAAATTAGCATTAAAATATCCACCTATGAAAACCGCTCTATTCTCATTATTTAGCTTATCTAGAAAAGCATCAATTTCAGGGAAGCACTGAGGTATAGGGCTGTCTGGGGGACGGTAGACACAACCTACTACTATATTGGTGTAATTATCTATACTAATTTCAACAAATATACTCTCTAAAGAGTTATTTACACCACACAAATCATCTCAAATGTGAAAATTTAGCGAAAAATGGACAAACATACCAACACCACCGCCGCTCTTACCTATCCTATTCCGACCACAAGAAGGTGTAGTTGGGTATATCATTGGGAGTATAAAATCTTTTAGCCAGGTTTCTGATACCAGTATACAAGAATAGGATATACCAGTATGAAATACAAAGTCCTTAAGCTGGTCATCATTTTTGACAAGGCTCCGAGCATTGCAATGCAGCAAGATGAAGTTCCCTGAGCTTTTGAAGTTGGCACTCTGGGCCGGGATTAGCCCGCGCACTGCAGGGGGTTGATTTCTGCCCCCCCCCCCACCCCCTTCAGGTTTTTCGCGGATAGCGAAAAAACAGCGCCGCGCAGCGCCGCCGAGTTTTGACACACCTGTTAGGACATCAATTGCGCACACTTTGAGAAACAAAATAATATCGGGTCATCTCAGGTCAGGTCACCAGACCAGGTCAAGTGGCTCCAATAATGTTGTTGTTGTGCCAAAGCGCCAGATTTTCTCACCGATCAGTTTGAAACTTACAGGATGTCAAGAGGGCATCAGTACTTACAAGTCATAGATCTCAGAATTTTGATATCGGTGACCTAAGGTCAGGTCAATTTTAAGGTTAGGTCAGGTCACCTCCCTATAATAAGTCAATGGGGAATATACAAATGCTTCCTATTTCAAGGATATGCATGATATTAGTCTAATTACTTCTGGATCATGTTATTATAAGATATTCTTGATGATCCAAGTGTAAGTTTTGTTCAGTGACCCCTATGGGGTCATTTGAGCAGTTTCGGCAGTTCTTGCGTGGCTACTCCTTTCAGCAGCATATCACGGAACCGACATTTCGAGCGTCTGACTCCACCATCGATGTGATCGTTACGAACCAGAGTGTCGACAGGGCCGGTGTTGTCCACTGTGGCTACAGCCCTCACAACTGGTCACGTGCTATGCTGTCCGTGTCGGACTTCAGACCCCAGCCGTGCACCCTCACCACCAGGTGCTGGTCTAAGTTTGACCCGGATGAGGCTGACCGCCAGATAGCAGCAGTGGACTGTAGCCCGGTGTTCACTAGTGACAGCCAGGAGGAGCAGTGGGACTATTTACTTATGGTGACACGACCCATCTTATACACTTTGATTCCTGAAAAGCGGTTCAGAGTGCGCAATCCAGTTGCGCCACCGATCACGGACACTACCAAAGACCTCATGGCGCAGCGACGAGCAGCACTCCGGGAAGGTGACCGCGAGAGCTACAAACTCCTGAACCGTCAGGTCCAGGCAGCGATCCGGCGCGACACGCGGGAGGAGCTGGACCGGCGGGTGCGCCAAGCCGGACCTGGCGCCATGTGGCGAAGCGTGCAGCCCATAGTCGCATCCAAGCGGCCTGTCAGGTCCACTCCCAGTGCTGACGCGGATGCTATGAACACATATTTCGTGGAAGTGGGTCCAAAGACGGCTCGTCAGGTAGACGCGGCCGGACCGGAGCTGCCGGTCCGTCTGCCGCGAGTCGCCACCGGAGGCTTCCGAGTCTCTCCCATCTGCCCGGGCGACCTGCGCCGCGTGGTGGGGAGAATGCGCAGTAGCACGGCGTGTGGTGCTGACGGCCTGTGCGTTCGATTCGTGAAGCGTTGTATGCCATCGTTGTGCCACATTATCACTCACATCGTTAACACTAGCCTTGTCTCCGGTCACGTCCCTAGATCTTGGAAATTGACAATCGTTCATCCTATTCAGAAATCCTCAAAATCAACAGACACCTCTAACTACCGACCCATTTCGATTTTACCGACTATCGCTAAGATCACTGAACGAGTCGTGTACGAGCAGCTTTTTTATTACTTTTCATCGCATCATCTGTTTTCTCCTAGGCAGCATGGTTTTAGACTGAACCATACTACCGACACTGCACTGCTTACCGTAACTGACAAAGTGTTTACTGCAATGAACCACAGTTACGTCACTCTTCTCTGTCTTTTGGATTTGTCGAAATGTTTTGATGTTATCCCGCACGATCGTCTTCTTAGCAAGCTGCGTCTTTACGGTGTAGACGAGCGATGGTGTAATAGCTATCTGGCCGATCACTACCAACAAGTGCGTATTCGAACGCCATCTGGCGAGCATGTTACCTCTCGGCCGCTGCTGAACCCGATCGGCACCTACCAGGGCTCAGCGTTGGGACCCCTGTTGTACTCGATTTATGCCAATGACCTACCTCTGTATGCGAACGATGCGGACATTGTGCAATATGCGGATGACACCCAAGTTCTGATCTCTGGGAGGCCTAGCGATGTTGGTTCCCTTGTAACTTCAATGGAGCAAACTCTTCTACAGCTTTCCCGATGGTTTGGCAAAAATGGCCTAAAAATTAACGCAGAGAAAACACAGCTTATAGTTCTCGGCTCTCGTCAAAACGTTCAGCGGCTCCCGACCGTCAGCATCAATTTCATGGGAACCACTATCGTCGGTTCTCCCACTGTGCGGAATCTGGGTGTCGTGTTTGATCAGAGAATGATGTTCTCGGCTCACATCGATGACTTAGTACGACGATGTACCGGTACACTGTGTGGCCTCAGCCACAGTCGCCATTGCCTGCCACAGCCCACTGTGATCCGACTTGTGGAAGGGCTGGTGATTTCCCTGATACGCTAGTGTGTGACCGTCTACGGAGCTACCAACAAAACTCAGCTATGTCGCCTTCAGCGAATACTTAACTTTGGAGCTCGAGTCATCTCCGGTCGCAGAAAGTACGACCACATCAGTGACGTGCTACGGGAGCTTAAATGGCTCACAGCCGAGAATATGTTCTTGTATCACGGCCTCACACTTCTGAACAAGATCCGGTGTATATCTGAGCCAGAGACACTTGCCCATGGTCTTATCACCAGACACGACATTCACCATCGCTCCACTAGGCAGTCGGATCAGCTTGTGACCCCTCAGATAAGATCTGAGTCAGGAAAGCGCAGGTTTTATCCTCTATCGTGACCAAATTCAACGGCCTGCCAGCAGCCATGCGTGATATGCAGCCCTCACTTTTCAAAGGCGAGGTGCGAAGATGGCTCTTAAGGCGGCCGCTCACTAGGCCATTCGGCGCACGGAGGTCGCGATATCGCTACGACTTTCCGCGCATCTTTAGCGACATTCCGCCTTCGCGTCAGCCGAAACGTCAAAAATCGCGGACGAATGTCGTCGGCCGGCCATCTGCGGACCGGCGGAAAAAAGCTGATTCGAACGAGCTTTTTTCGGCGACTGAACGCCGCGGAGCCGCGGACAACAAAATTGATCAGGCTACAGTGGCGAATCTATGCAAGACAGAGGTGCACATTTTGCACAGCATGCTCTTGCCGCTGTGAAATTTATTATTGAAAAGTTTCGTGGTTCTAAACTTACATCTTCGTCGAAAAATGGCCATAATTAATTTACCTTGTGACAGGCTGTAGGCACAGGTTGCGACATGCTGTAGGTCGGCGGGGCGGAATCTCGCGAGCAGACAGCGCCGAATCCGTCGAAACAAGGACCATATTCAGCGGTATCGACGCGATTTTCCGAGGCGGAATGTCGCAGTATATCGCGCGCCGAATGGCCTAGTGTGCGGCCGCCTTTAAGAAGTCAGTTTGGTGACGATGACTGATATGTCTTTACATAAACACTGTGACACAATGTGACATCGTGCGCCTGCTGTGAATGCCTGACTCCAGATTGTTCGCTGCTAATGTCTTTATGACTCGAAGTGCAGAATAGCCGTGTTGCACGAAGCTACCTCATGATGTGTATAAATAAATAAATAAATAAATAAATTTGAGGTCATGCGAGGTCGCCATCACTTTTGTTGTCAATAACTCCCGACATAATGCAGATAGAGAAGTAAAACAGACAGCAATGTGTTTGTCTCGTCGAGACACGTCTTCCCATATGCAACATGTCCTACTTGGGTCACCACTTGACCTTGACCTGAGGTCATTTTTTTGTAGTTGACTTAACAAGGTCACCATGTATATCATTCGAAGCGCCTTGACGAGATAAACACAATGGCGTAAACCGTTTCCCGTGCTAGTTGTTTAAGTAAAAAGTAAATAGCGAAAAACTATTTTTCAAAAAAACAGCATTTTCTTTTTCCTTTTGTTACCTCTGGAGCCTCAAATATTGACCTGAGATCAATTTAAAGGGCACTTCTTCGATTGAAAATTTCACTGGCTGGCGTTTGCTTTTTACCGTTTGTTTCTTACTAGCATAGTTTTCGAGATATATTGGAATTTCTGGAGCAATGTCATAAAACAGGAAAAAATGGAACATTTGACCTTTGATGACCTCTGGTGACCTCAATTTTGACCTGACCTAAAACAATACTGAATACTTTCGATAGAACTTGTATGAAACTATCAAATGACATTTCTGCTTGTCGCTACGTATCGTAGTTTTCGAGATCTCACGGGGTCGGAAATCAACCCCCCTGAAGTTCGTGTTCGGTGCAAAGCCCCTGCAGTGCGCGGGTTAAGCTTGGTTTTAGATAACTACAATCATTTAGTGTTGTTTCTCTATAACTTAGCACCGAAAGTTCATTTTCATCTAAATCAAGATTTTTAAATAGGTCAAATTTGTCAGCTATAAGATCTTCAAAAAGCATAAAAATAGTCTTATGCTAGCTTTTTGAAGGGCTTAGTTTGACACTATCGGGAAGGTACCATAGGTCTGGCCAGAGGTACCAAAAAGCAAAGGCACCTGCAAAAGCTGAAGGCATTGACTAAGATGTCAGTTATGTATGGTGGCTATTCAAGTTATCTTCATTGTCAAAAGCAATTAATGCTACCATTTGTTTTACCTTAATCACCCAAAACAATGCATATTAAGCCCAGGTTGATCAGGTCTATGTTGACAGTGACAGTGAGAAGTAGGCAGCTGACAGCTAATCATCAAAAATTTGCATAGTTTACCTCTTTTTCAGGTAGGATTCTTTACTAAGAATAATGACAAATCACTAAAGTTCCACAGAGTTGCAGCAAGTGTCAACAGAATGCACAGACAGTGATGGCATATGGTTCTGGTATGGATGGAAGGAATGAGTAATGGAAATCCTCGAATCAGTTCACCACTATGAAATTCCAACTTTCCACCCCACATCGTGGCTTGCCATCGCAGCGAATAGGCCCAGGACAATCACCACTCAGGGCTCTACAAGTCAGAGGTCCCAGTCAATATGATGGGATAGCCAATGACCCGGACTGACCAAGCCCACCACCCAAAAAGGCTGCACCACCAACAACCAGTCCACACACTCTTGCCATGAATTGGTCTAACTCTTGTGTGGTAGTCCTGCACAACACAAAAATTGCATTAGTAAGCATGTTTGCTAAGTAATGTGGTAAGTCCAGTTAGGACTTACCACTAGAGACTAGAGTCCAGAGGGTCCAGTTAACAGCCCTCTACTCTTGCACTCTGTTTAAAGCTTGCTCCTCATTTTTGTCAGCTGGGAAGGTAGCAATTTGTTTTCATGTTTCCGTAGTTAACGTTTACTTTTGACGTTAAACATTGGGAAAGCGGGCCAGAAAAGCACCCCCTGACCTTGATCACCGGCGCATACGGAATAAGCAAAATCAACTTGGCTTTGCGCCGAACACGAACTGCAGGGGGTTGATTCCCGCCCCCCCCCCCCCCCTGAGATCTCGAAAATCACGCTACGTTAGGGCGTGCCCTAACGTGTGAAGCGGACATATAGTTTTTTTTAGCAGCCTTGTATCATCAAGGACACCCAAGGACGCTTTTCTTTGTAAGTCAGCTTGGCGCTTTTGCGACAAATTAAAAGGCCGCAATTTCCTCCCGCGTTTACTGCGCCAAGTTGCTAGCGATGGTCTACCATTGGGGTTATATTTGCAGTTTTTAAGCATTTTTCAACTTAGTTACTTCATGGATGTTTACGCAAGGTGAGTCAGATGGCTTAAATAGTGCTGAAAATGTGTTTTTCTGAAGCAGGCCTCTCGGATTGTCAACTTCTCGCAAAGATTTGCACCGAGTGCTGCGCAAGTTTTGTCAACGCATATTAATATGCTTAACTGTCAGTAGGTATATATGAGAATGTTTAACCATAGCTTCCAGTACATTGACATGCCAGGTAGCATTGCTAATATAACAACAAATATCCTCCATCATTTACAATTATTGAGTATTATGTTGGAAGTATAGGTAGGTAAATGATGAGTCAGCACAACCTGGAGGCTGGAGGGACTTGTCAAGAATAAGGTATGTATGTAAGTCATGGCAGCTTGAATTGTATCAATGAAAATAACTCAATTTCAAGGTAGAAGTTTTATATAACCAAGCTAATTTTATGTTCTTCCTGTGGTGCTCTGAAAATATAATTATCACATTGACAAGGACTTTTCAGTTTGAAATTTTTGTTTGCACTCCCATGTTTAGGATTCAGGATCGATGCTGGATCCTCACATTATTAGATATGATTATTATTACAAATTATAAGTGATGTACAAACCTTGTGTGTAAAATAGATCCAACGACACAGCAGTCGTTCAGTAATTCACCTCCCCAGTTAATGGTGTTATTGATGTCCCTAATAGAAGCAGAAAGTATGACGACGACACAGCAGTAGTTCAGTAATTCACCTCCCCAGTTAATGGTGTTCTTGATGTTCGTAATAGAATAAGGAAGTATTTTTACAACAGAATACCAGTAATACCAAAGATGAGATGTCACCAAAAACGATACATAATCAACCCTGACCTAACCTTTACAGCAATTACGGTCACATCAAACCTTACCTAGCCTTTACAGCAATTACGGTCACATCAAACCTTACCTAACCTTTACAGCAATTACGGTCACATCAAACCTTACCTAACCTTTACAGCAGGTACGTCGCAGGGACCCACGTTTAGAACTCTGCTCGCATTTGCTTGCTGCGCTGCAGAACCTTCTGGGGGGCTGTCATTACCAGCCAGACCATCTTGTAGACATTCAAATTACTGATGTTTGTAAAATATGTATACCTTATCACTTAACAGATACACTTTTGTAATTGGCCCACGCCCCAAAGCCTGTTGTGGGACAGTTCTAAATCAGCCGGTGCGTGGGTTCAATCCAATTCTGATTTTGTTCCGATTAAATAGTAACTTAGGTGGTATAAATAGCAAACAGACCTTGTTTTTAAATACATACTTAAGCTTCTATTGTGTGCCAGCGAGAACTTGTTTTCAGAACCAACTAAATTCTGTGTGTTTTGTTCAAGCAAACTGTTTTATCTTTTGTTAATGTACTAAAGCTGTGAAAGTTCACCCTGCAACAGTAACCAAGTGTGTTTCTTTTTCAGATGAATGGTATTGCTGCATCAAAATTCTACAGCCAGCCAAAACCCTCTCAGTGTTCTTCAAATTATAGTTTTGTCCTAGTTGTTGATAATATCAAGGAGCAGGTCTTCAAGAGTTTAAGGTTTCCGATTCGGGAAAAGGCGAGGAAGGTTCTTCAGTTTAAAATAGCCATCAAAGACAGGCGACTATTCCAAGACAAAACGCTGAATGAATTGATGGCAGATACGACTATCAGAAAAGACTGGAGCACGCGGATTGTGAGTGAGAGGGGAGACCGAAATGTTGTGGCAGCATCAAGTGTCAAAGTACGCAAGATCCGGAGCGAGACCATCTTTGAAGAAACTCAAGATGGAATCGCTGCGTACAGGCAGGAGTACGGATATGAGGTAGTTGTAGCTGTTCAGCGTAAAAAGCTGATTGGAAACATGTAAAAGACAAAGCATCTGATAAAGATACTGACAAGAAGGTGACATTCAATTGATGAGATTTATTTGTGTATGTCAGTGAACAACCGGGTGTGTATTGCACAGAATAACGTTTTGATAGTTTGTAAGAAGTTTGTGCTCGAACAGTGTGTAGCAAATAGCTTTGATACACAGCGTGTTATAGATGGACTGTTACAGGAGCTGCCAGATGTGGAGCATGCTTTGGTGATTAACTTCGAACTTTTTAGAAAACAGTTGAGTAGAATTAGAGAGCAATTTAGGTGCCTTCAGAAACGGGGAAGGGTAAATGGGCGGATTTTATCTGAAGCTGATGGCAAAGTCATAGCAGTTCGCTGTGACTTATCTGATAGTGTGAACCATGGCGAAGTCGAGTCGCTGTCCGAGGACCAAGACTCCCAGATCAGCGCGGCGGCCGTCGGCCAGGGCCAGCGGATCAGCGCAGCTGCGACGGCCGTCGGCCAGGGCCAGCGGATCAGCGCAGCTGCGGCGGCCGTCGGCCAGGGTCAGCGGATCAGCGCAGCTGCGACGGCCGTCGGCCAGGGCCAGCGGATCAGCGCAGCTGCGGCGGCCGTCGGCCAGGGCCAGCGGATCAGCGCAGCTGCGGCGGCCGTCGGCCAGGGTCAGCGGATCAGCGCAGCTGCGACGGCCGTCGGCCAGGGCCAGCGGATCAGCGCAGCTGCGGCGGCCGTCGGCCAGGGCCAGCGGATCAGCGCAGCTGCGGCGGCCGTCGGCCAGGGCCAGCGGATCAGCGCTGCTGCGGCGGCCGTCGGCCAGGGCCAGCGGATCAGCGCAGCTGCGGCGGCCGTCGGCCAGGGCCAGCGGATCAACGCTGCTGCGGCGGCCGTCGGCCAGGGCCAGCGGATCAGCGCAGCTGCGGCGGCCGTCGGCCAGGGCCAGCGGATCAGCGCAGCTGCGGCGGCCGTCGGCCAGGGCCAGCGGATCAGCGCAGCTGCGGCGGCCGTCGGCCAGGGCCAGCGGATCAGCGCAGCTGCGGCGGCCGTGGGCCAGCGGATCAGCGCAGCTGCGGCGGCCGTGGGCCAGGGCCAGCGGATCAGCGCAGCTGCGACGGTCGTGGGCCAGGGCCAGCGGATCAGCGCAGCTGCGACGGCCGTGGGCCAGGGCCAGCGGATCAGCGCAGCTGCGGCGGCCGTCGGCCAGGGCCAGCGGATCAGCGCAGCTGCGGCGGCCGTCGGTCAGGGCCACCGGATCAGCGCAGCTGCGACGGCCGTGGGTCAGGGTCAGCGGATCAGCGCAGCTGCGACGGCCGTCGGCCAGGGCCAGCGGATCAGCGCAGCTGCGGCGGCCGTCGGTCAGCGGATCAGCGCAGCTGCGGCGGCCGTCGACCAGGGCCAGCGGATCAGCGCAGCTGCGGCGGCCGTTGGCCAGGGCCAGCGGATCAGCGCAGCTGCGGCGGCCGTCGGCCAGGGCCAGCGGATCAGCGCAGCTGCGGCGGCCGTCGGCCAGGGCCAGCAGATCAGCGCAGCTGCGGCGGCCGTCGGCCAGGGCCAGCGGATCAGCGCAGCTGCGGCGGCCGTCGGCCATCCATTCCGGCCATCCGGCCATTATCGACGAACTGCACATGTATTTGCGTACTTCTGACAAGCTCCTCCTCTGCATCCGGCGTGAAATTCCCGAGGATATGGTTGATGACTTTGTTGATCTTTTGAGAAGTAAGATCGCATGCGGAGGAAAAATATCGGCGAGGGAAGGCAAGGTAGAGTTCACAAATTTAGACAAGGCAGACCGACAGCGAATCGTAGGGTTTTTGGCTTCTTCCGCCTGTTTGTGTGACTTTCTGGGACGTGAAAGGGGAACGCAAATGCGACTCCTACTTTTGAATATTCAAAAGTTATGGAGCTTGTGTCCACGAATGAAGATGCTGACGCCGTCCAGTATGACGTGAAAACCCTGCTACAAATGTTCTTGTCGCTTTTCCAATCTTCAACGGTTACTCCTTACTTTCATTTACTGTTTTTCCATGCTCACGAGATTATATCGCGAAATGGCTCGCTCAGTATTTTCTCGCAGCAACAGGTCGAAAAGCTTAACCACGCCGTCACCACAACTTACTATCATGCTACTAACTTTAAGGATGGGATGCGACAGGTTCTGCTGCAGCATGGTCGTCGGCTTCTGGCGTCGTGTGAAAACGTATGATGTCATGTATGTGCGTACTAGGTGAAGCTGGATAGGGTTCGCCCATGAGTGACCTTATACACTGTTCCGTACATAGCCGACTAGCAATGCAACTACAGTATCATGATGTTTGCTGAAACTGTTAACTATGCATATGTAATGCGGTAACTGGACGGCCATTTGTACATATCGATATGGACAATACATTGTTTGAAACCCATACACCCATGATATATTTGTTGACAGAATAACCGATCAAGTACAGTGGTATGACATGACGGATCGATTGAACTAGCCGATATTTGACATCTTAATCGATCGATAGATCGCTCATATTTAATCCACTCTGTTTTTTTTTATCCACTAAGGTTTTTTTACTAGATACAGACAAATCAATGACACAGCTGTATTTCTGAGACAAATCTGGTCTAGAAACATGCCTTTTATTTAGATTAATCAATTTCAAATTTTGACCTGATTTGACCTCGTCAGGTTGTAAAAATTGCTGCTTCTATCGATTTATATGTGTAAAATAACCCATAAAACATGTGTCGTATGACTTTTGTTGACCTCTTGCCAATAGTGACCTTTTGTAACCTGATCTTGACCATGACATTTGCTTAAAATTTCACTGTCGCTTATACGAGAGATGCAGTATACCTTTTAGAGCACCTTGTGAGATAATAGTCGCCATCTAAGGCGAGGCGATGGCAAGCATGGCCCAAAAACTCAAATACCTCAGTTTTGACCTTTGACCTGACCTATGACCTTGAAAACAAAATTGTAAGCATTCTTTAGAATCAGCTCGTTGAGAACATTCTATCGTCGCCTTGCTCGTCTAGCTGCAGTTATTGGTTCGGAAGATAGGAGGGGTGGGGTAAAATTTACCCCCAGCGGGGCACGTTCGGCTGGAGACCCCAGCGGGGCGCGGGTTAAGCGTTCCGAAAGTAGTCAAAACTTAGGTTATTTATACAAATTTGGGTGTCAAGATGTTGCAAAATAGACACCCTTTTCTATTGATATACGGCGTATGTGGCCTTCGATGTACTTTTGGCAGAATTATAAGTTAAGCATCATAATGGCCAGTCAGAACCTACCCAATGTTGAAGTTAAGTGTTTCCAAAGTAGTTAAGAGTCCTATTATTTTTGGAAATATTGGTGTCAAAATGCTTCAAAATAGCCATGTGTCCCTACTGATATGCGGCGTAAGCGAGTTATGGTGTACCTTCGATATGATAACCACTTAAGTACACTAATGAGCAGTAGGCCCCTATCCAGCGACTCGCCACGCCGGCGGACGGACCTCTGGAGACCCTGTGGGCGTCAGCAATGTGGCCGGGTGGTCGACCAATTACGGTGGGCGTTATATACCGCCCGCCCGACAGCCCGGTGACTCCCAGTCTGGAGCACCTGCAGGAGCAGCTTCGAGAGTCCGCCGGCGCAGGAAGGCCCGTGTTTCTCCTGGGCGATACCAACTTTAACGTGATGGACACCAGCTCGTCCCAAGTACGCCGCTACTCCGACATTATTAGCGAGCTGAATATGGTACAGCTGGTGACCAGCCCGACCCACCTCAGCCCAACTCCGTCGGCACTAGATCACGTCATCACCAACATGCGAGAACCGGCGCCTGAGATCGAGGTGCTCCCTGACGTCATCAGCGACCATCAACCCGTCATCATGAGGGCGCGCCTGGGGCGGGTGCGGAGGGACCCCCAGTGGCGTACTCAGCGCGGCTGGAGACGCGCAGACTGGAACGCAATCTGTCATGATCTGCTGCTGTCGGACTGGAGTCAGGTAGATGGCGCCACTGACGTCGACGGGTGCGTGCAGCAGTTCATGGCTGTTTGGAACGCTGTGGTGGACAACCACTGCCCAGCGAGAAGAACGCGCGTCACGAAGCCGCACTGCCCCTGGCTGACCGACGACCCGTCCCTGCGAGCGCTGATGGCTGAGCGGGACAGCGCCCGCGACACCTGGCTGTGTCTGCGTACACCAGAGGCAAGGGCAGACTTCACCAGACTTCGCAATCACGTCAAGAGCCGCCTCATCTCGAGCAGGCGTGAGTTTCTGTGTGGGGAGATGGCGTCTGGTGGCCACCGTCGCTTCTGGCCGACCTTCAAGAGGTTTGCCGTTGCAACCTCGCCGCCGGCCGGGAGCGCATCTGTGGCGAGCCCTGAGAACGCCGAAACGGCTGCGAACGAGCTCAACCGCCATTTCTCATCCGTGGGAACCCCCATCGCCACCGACCTGCGGAGCGCAGTCATCGACGGCAGCAAGAGGCCCAGACCACCCACCGTCTGCGCAGCCAGCTTCTCCTTCCGACCGGCGACGCTTCCGGAGCTCTCCCGGTGCATCCGACGTATGCGCGCGTCGCGAGCTGTTGGTCTGGACGAGGTGCCACTTCAGGCTGTGCGCGAGTGTTTCCCAGTTATCGGCCCACATCTGCTAAAACTTATAAATATGTCAATCGTCACCAAAGTGTTCCCCGATAGCTGGAAAACTGCATGTATTGTTCCCATCCCAAAGTCACGTGACCCTGCCGTTCCGTCCGATTATAGACCGATTTCTTTGCTTAGTGTTTTGTCTAAAATTTTAGAAAAAGTAATTTGTACACAACTGACCGAGTTTTAAACATCACAGGGCTTCTGCATTCATCCCAATATGCATACAGATCTCGCCATTCAACAGAGGACGCCGTGCTCGCCGCTGTCGAGCGCCTGGTCACCAACATCGACGAAGGCCTTGTATCGTCGGTAACGACGATGGACCTCTCGAAGGCGTTCGACAGCGTCGACCACGGCCTCCTCCTCACAAAATTGTCATGGTATGGTGTAAATGACGTGGACTGGTTTAGGAGTTATTTGAGCGGCCGAAGGCAGATGGTGCGTGGTGGACGGTTGACTTGTCCCGTGACTTGTGGTGTGCCCCAGGGCTCGATTATTGGTCCAGTCTTGTTCATTTTGTTCTCAAGCGATTTATATGGATATTTGACCCATGGCCGCCTCATCTCCTACGCTGACGACACCGTGCACGTTGACTGCGCGTCCCCTGACGGACCTGGTCTCGCCGGGCTAAAAATTAGACTGGAGCTCACCTTGCGTGAGCTCCAGTCTTGGTTTGATTCTAACTCTCTCAAAATGAAAGCGAAGAAAGCTGCTTTCATGCTTGTTGGCTCAAAGAAAAATTTGGCAAAAACGGAAAATTTTGGTTTGAATTAAATGGTTCCGAGGTGCAGGCCTTGACCAGCATCAAAATCCTCGGCGTCGTGGTCGACCGTGGTCTGTCATGGGACGCGCATGTCTCGAGTGTCTCCAAAAAAATGTAACGGTATCCTCGTCTCTCTGTACAAAGTTCGGCATTACTTCACCTCAGAAGCCCTTAAAATTATAATTCAGGCGTACGTGTTCCCACATATAACGTACTGCCTGTGCGTGTGGGGAGGGGCGACCAAGGGTCAACTGGTCAAAATCCAAAAACTGATAAACTTTGCCGCTCGTATCGTCACAGGACTCAAAAAGCATGATCATATAACCCAGGCTCTAAATTCTTTAGGATGGCCGAAGATCGAGACCCTGGTGGCGCGCCGCGACGCCGTAAAGGTATTTAAGGCGCTCAGAGAGGAGGGAGCGCCACCCGAGATACGCGCTATGTTCACCCCACGTGCCGCTGTTTCCACACGCGAGACGCGCGCCTCTGATCGAGGTAGCCTCCACCTGCACAAGTGCAGATTGACCGCCTCTCAGAAGGCTTTTTCGTATCGGGCTGCAGTTGTCTGGAACCGCCTGCCACCACAAGCTTGTGCCGCCCATTCATTGGATGGTTTTAAGACCGCTATGCGAAGTGTGATTTTACCGATGTAGTGTAGTGAAGTGTACTCGTTTTTATCGTATTTTGTATATTATTTGTAACACTGACATGAAACCAGAATAGCCACCTCGTGGATGGTTTTTAATACACTGATTGATTGATCCAAGATTTAAGTAAAGTGCTTCTAAAGTTGCTTAACACTATATATTTTAAATGCTGCTTACATTTATCTAAAAGTCTGCTCTTCAGGCTTAATTATGCCATACCGGCGTTTCTGTAAATATTTCTCGTTCGATTCTTATCTCGTTAAGTTCTCATGCTCAACACTTCGGTGTTACGCTATTAGATAGTCGTTTGTACTTATATTTGATATTTCACAGTCACTACGCAAAGTTCCGATACATCCTGCTATTATTTACGAATTATTCGAATTAACTATGCAAAAATACAAATATAAAAGACATTTCTTAGCTTATGATTAGCCTAGGTGCTATAAATGAATAGTTCCGATATTTGTCGCTAGGGGCGCTAGTGGTCTCCCGTATTTGGCCGCCGCCGCGCCCTAACGACGTAGCGAGAAGCAGAAAACGGCATTTGATAGCTTAATGCATGTTCTATCGAAATTATTTCGGTATTGTTTTATGTCAGGTCAAAATTGAGGTCACCAGAGGTGAGGTCAAAGGTCAAATTGGCCAGTTTTTCCTGTTTTAGGACATCGCACTAGACATTCCCATATATCTCAGAAACTATGCTAGTTAAAAACAAACGAAAAAAAAAACGCCAGCCAGTGAAATTTACAATCGCTGAGGTGTCCTCAAATTTGTTCTCAGGTCAACATTTGAGGTTCCAGAGGTAAAAAAGGAGAAAAAATCCGTTTTTTTTTGCTAAATCATTTTTCGTTATTAACTTTGTACCTAATAAAGATAACGGGAAACTATTTACGCCATTGTGATTATCTTGTCAATACGCTTCCAATGATATAAATTGTGATGTTGTTAAGTTAACTTAAAAAATTGACCTCAGGTCAAGGTCAAGTGGTGACCCAAGTAGGGCATGTTGCATATGGGAAGACGTGTCGCGACGAGACAAACACATTGCTGTCTGTTTTACTTCTCTATCTTCATTATGTCGGGAGTTATTGACACACAAGTGATGGTGACCTCGCATGACCTCAAATGACCCAATAGGGGCCACTGAACAAAACTTACACTTTTATCATCAAGAATATCCTATAATAACATGATCCAGAAGTAATTGGACTAATATCATGCATATCCTTGAAATAGGAAGCATTTGTATATTTCCCCATTGACTTATTATGGGGAGGTTACGAAATTGACCTGACCTTAGGTCACCGATATCAAAATTCCGAGATAAAGCAATTGCAAGTACTTATGCCCTCATGACATCCTGAAAGTTTCAAACTGATCGGTGAAAAACTCTGGCTTTGGCACAACTGCAAACGTTTTTGGAAGTGGGGTCCCTTGACCTGGTCTGGTGACCTGACCTGAGATGACCAGAGGTTATTTTTTGTTCAAAGTGTGTGCAATTGATGTCCTAACAGGTGTGCCAAAACCGCTACCGTTTTTCGATATGTTTGAAAAATCTGAGGCCCCGGAAATCAACCCCCTCCCCCCCCCCCCCCCCCCCCTTCCTGCAGTGCGCGGGTTAAAGTTTCAAGTGAATTGAGTTTCCAATTATTCATCATTTTTCATCTCATCAGTAAGACGCGTGCTATACATTTTTTTTACACAAAATCCTCTTACATTTTTTCATTTTCCGTAGAGTTTTGCTGGATCCTGGATTTGTTCTCAAAACATTCAGATTTGCGGATGCTTTCTAAAATATCTTGTGATTCTCTGGATTATGGATGTTTTCGGGGGCTGGCACATATTGGTACGCACAGCTGCCAAGCTGCTGCACCGTTGTTACTGTGTTGGAAAGATCGAGGAAAAAGATGCAATTATCCGCCAAAGCGCCGTCGAGATTAAATCAACACGCACATAATACTACACTCAAGTGGGAACGCAATAGCTGGCGTAAAATAAATATTGCTGACTCGAGATGAAGGTCACCAGAAGGTGCAGAACCTCGAGAATAGAAGAGCATGCAGCGCTGCGCGTCGTTATTGGTAGATATAGCAGGGCTGGATATCTCTTTTTGAGTCTGGGAGGTCCAATCTGGAGGGGGCCCACCAGCGACAGGGCCCCCACAATACAAAGGGCCCCCGGGGTAGTGGCGAATCTAGCGTTGTTGAGCGGGGGGGGGGGGGGTCAAGGAAGAGTTGATGACCGAGGGGGGGGGGGGGGCGTCAGCGAGAAGTTGATGAGCGGGAGAAAGTAAAGAGATTTTCAAGTCGTGATTTTTGTGAGGGGCAAAAATACACATTTGCATACCGATTTGATTGTTTGTTTGGGGAGGGCAATTGCCCATTTTGCCCAAAAGTAGAAGACATTGGAGGACAATGCCTCTCAGACCGGCGGCGAACTCTGTCAGGTCGACCGATGGTCCTCTCAAAGACGCTGAGGGTCCTGTCTTACCAAATTAAGGCCCTCCCATGCCGACATAGAGCCCATTCAGATTGAGAGGGCCCACTCAGACTGGCATAGAGCTATCTTAGCCAGGCATTGGGCACGATCAAGTCTTAAAAATACGTTTCACACCAGACCAGGGCCCTCAGGCCGAAATACGCGCGAGTCTTCAGACCCTCAGGCCGACAGTTCTCCTTCAGACCAATCAAGGGCCCCTCAAGCCGACTGAGAGCCCCCCTAAAGTCGACCGAGGACTCTCAGGCCGACCGAGGGCCCTGCCAAGCCGATCGAGGGCTCCGTCAAGCTGACGTAGGCCCCTCGGGCCAAAAAAAGTTATCAAGCTGACTGAGAACCCCTCAGGCCGACCGGGCCTTCCCAGGCCAACCAAGGACCCCAAGCTGACCAAGTACCCCATCAAGCCGACCGAAGGACATCTCAGGCCGAGCGAGGGCCCCTCAGACCGATCGAAAGCCTCTCAGGTCGAACGAGGGCCCCTCAGGCCGGGCGAGAACAATCTCAGGAAGCCCGAGGGTCCCACAGGCCCACTGAGGAGCCTTTCAAGCTGACTGAAGGCCTCCCAGAAAGACGGAGGGGCTCCTTAGTCCGACTGAGGTTTTGGGCTCTCCTGGCTAACCGAGGGTCCCTCAAGCCAACTGAGGGCCAATCAGACATCAAGCCGACTGAGGGCCATATCATGCCGACCGAGGGCTGCTCAGGCTGACTATGGGCCCCCTCTCACTGACTGAGGGCCTCCTCAGGCCGGAGGAGGGACATCTAAGGTCGACGGAGGGCCCCTCAGGCGGAACGATGGTCCCTTAACCCTATTTGTAACAGGGGGGGGGGGGGGCGGATTCCGCACCCCACCCCCCCCCCCCCTCCCCCTCATGTTTTTCGCAGATATCTCCAGAATGGCTAAGAGCAGGCCCATGCAATTTTGGGACTTTTCATAGAATTGAATACCGCATTTGGAGTCAATATTTTGAGTTCTTAACCTGAACAGAGGCGGTTCCAGGACACAGTTTTGGGTGGGTTCGAAGGCGACATTTGGCGAAAATACGGAAATGCGATCTTCACGGTTTCTTCCTAACTGCCTCAAGTATGAAGGAGTTACATTGGTTTACGGTGAATGCAACAAGTAAAAATTAGTTGATGTTAATTAAATATACAAATTGCATGGCAGAGGCGGTTTCAGGGGCTTGAAAGGGGGGGGGGGGGTCCAGGAAGTATACAATGCTTGGCGGGAAGCCAATAGAGCGATGTAAGGGGCATTTATAGCTATCAGGATGTAAAAGATAACTTCTGCTTCCATTATTTGCATAATGTATTACATATAGAGTTTCAGGGGCGTGTTCAGGCACATGAAAAGGGGGGGGGGGGTGACTGGCATGGTGATGAAGATATGCCAGCGATAACGGCGCAATAGACGTTTAGCTTATAATGATATATGCACATATGAGGCCAAAAAAAGGAATAAAGTCATTTTTGCAGAGGCGCGCTCAGGAATGGAAGAAAGGGGTAATATTATTGCAAGGAAACTAAGTGGCATGGGCGTACAATGCCCTAACATACTGCAGTTTTCGGATGAAACACGCACCACAGGCTACTCTACGAACGATTATAAGATAATAGGCGAGTCCAGGTAGGGTAAAAATGGGGGGGGGTAAGCAATGTTAATTGAAGTTGTAAGTGAAATAGTCACTGTTGACTAGTTAGTATCATAATAGTGGATAATATACTTATCAAAAGGTTTTGCGCCGCCCCACTTTGGATCCTGTATACGCCTATGATGAAGTACAACATGCAAAAGGAACTATCTACGATCAGTAATATATTTATAGTGCTGGGTAGCAACTTGTCTGCGGTTATTTTTTATCTCCAATTTGACCTTTCTTTTCACTAACCTGGTACCGCCTATGGCACAAAATATGATTTATAACTGTTTTGTCTGATGTCACAATCACATACCATTTCATTTATAAAAAAACAACATCAAAAAATGGCTTTATTACGCACTTACTTCACCACCATATTGAGTGACCTACACACGCCTATGATTTTTGAATTTTCAAACGTCACCGTCATATATCTATTTCCAATTCAATCTCTATCGATTCCTATTAGTTGTGTTAAAATCGGTCAATAAACATGAAATCTATGTTGGATCAAAAATACCACTAAAATGTGTAGTTTTTGACCCCTGTTACCCCCTACCCAAAAATTAGATTTTGTATTATTATTTAGAAATGTAGATCGTGTTGAGGGGAATCAAACACCGTTTCATTTTTTGAAAATCGGACGGGTAGATCTCTAGATCTCCGGGGGGGGGGGCTGAATCCGCCCCCCCCCCCTGTTACAAATAGGGGTAGCCAGGAGCCTGTTACAAATAGGATTAACCCTCACCCTACGGGAGCTTTTTTCACCTTCGCCCTGCGGGGGGGGGGGGCTGACAGGCCCCTCTGTTAACTTCCAAACCAAGCAACTTAGAGCAATGCGGTAAGAACCAGCACGTTGCCTGGCATGAGAGGAATCTAACAGTATGCGATTTTTAGGTTTCAGGTCAACGGGTGACCTTCCAGGTCAAATGAATGACCTCGGATTTACCACGTCCAGAACAGCGATTTTGCTCTTCGGAAAACCTCAAAATTAGAAACTGATAAATGTAAGTAAAAAGGCATGTTCCTAGACCAGTTTTGGCTCAGAGATACAGGAAATTTGATTATTTGTTCGTATCTTGTCAAAAACAAGTAAAAAAAGTTGTTTAAAAAAAAAAACGTCATCAGTTTCTTACACTTAGGGAGCCATCACTCAGTCAGAAATTAAGATATTGCTTTGAAATTTGGTATAGATATTTTCTATACTCAGTTCTCTCACATATATTCCGTTTTTATTTTAATATCTTTGAAAATTTTGATTTTGTGGGGATTCCCCCCCCCAAAAAAAAGTTTGTTTTAATTTTAGGGGTCAAAAACCCAAAATTTTGCAAATCCGAGATTTCCATTTTAAAGAAAATGCCATTTTGTATCTTTGGTGAATTGCGTTTGCAATTTGCTTTGAAACTCTGTTTTCTACGATTTTTCAAATATTTCTAATTTTGTTACCAACATGACGTCATCAAAACGTGATTATTTCCCAAATTTCTCAACCAATTTCAACTATTTTTTTCAGCATACGTATAATTGTTGTAAACTCAGCTACCGGAAATTTCAGCAAGACGCACTGCATGTGTAAAAAGTGTTTTCAAGAAAAACCTCAGGGGGGGCTGTCAGGCCCCCCCGTAGGGCGAGGGTTAATTAGCTTTTATGTATGATGTTGCGGAACGTTACCGGCATGCGGTAAATATCTTCCCTCCCTTGTGCTTGGCAAATTATATAATATTCACCTCGCTTTTTTTGCTTCGTACCTCGGGACTACCGGCCATCGGTGCTCCGCATAAAAACATCGGTGAATATTGCATAATTTCCCAGCACCGGGCGGGAATATATATTACCATATGCCGAGATATCTTTTCAACATTGGCACGCGCTTTTGGGAAATGCTTTCGGCCCGCTGCGACTAGTGTTAAAGGTATCTGGGAAACGATTTGGCCCGGGGGATTTTGACTTTCCCAGACAATTATTTAACAGAATATTCAGAGCAGAAGTGCCAAAATCACACATACATATTTGCTGTATTTATGATTACTGTATTTGTCGAATAAACTCTGTGAATCTCCTTATAACATTGTTGCACTGTCACATACGTACCTATTTAGTGTATTACATACAACACACATAGATATTGATGCGCATATTATTCGGATATCTGACGCCAATAACATACGGCCAAACGAAATCGTGTGCAGACAATTCATAGGACTGCGTAATCCTACTTGTCTACTGAGTTGACTATGGTCACAGTTTGTGATTCTTTTGGAAGTGGTTGGCGACTGAAAGCATGCAATGAAAGGTGATCGCTTCATAGTGCCCGCTATTACCCTTCCTTGCTTCAATCGATAGAAGGGCACACGAATAAGGTGAATTCCGTCTTGCGCCACTCCAGAAGATTGACACTGTTCTGTTCTTTGCAGTGTTTTTGAAGTAGTTTGATCCGTTGCTCCATTATTTTCCATCACAGTAGGTATCTGAATCGGGACTGGATTCTATTAGTTTTCTTCTTCTCTCTTATCGTGTATCTCTTTTCTTGGAGGTCTTTATTATTGGACATTCGGAAACCCAAATGCAGAGAAAAAGGCCTATGGTAATAGGCTATATGGTATATGGTATATGGCTATATGGTAAAACGGTATATGGTAATATATAATACTGCATGAGGCCGCGGTGAAAATATATTTTTCAAGACCGAGGTGTTTTTTTTATTTTTGAACGAGGCCGAAAGCCAAGGTCAAATATTCAAGAAAGCACAGAGGTCTTGCAAATTTATGCCGGCCGAGTGCGATTTGATTTTTAACATATGCTGCGAACGTAATTCAATGTTTGGTTTCATATATTTTCCAATCATGACTAAGTCCTTACCAGAGAGATAAATGGCAAATTTTTATTTAGGCTTTGACTTCGATGAAATTGAAGAAGCCTTGGAAGCGAAGTCGACAAAGCTTTCAAAATTCCAGTCAGATTTTTATCACACATACTTTTTTCACGCGCTCTGGTAAAATAAATTTACCATAGGGCATTTGTATTTTACCGCGTTATACCACACCTCTCGAGCCAATGTTATTTGATATCCCCGGCATATGGTAAAATAAATACCTCCCTTAGGCCGGCAGTTTGTGTAAGTCCTCGGTCATCTTGAAAATTTTGCACTCGCCCTACGGGCTCGTGCAAAAATGTATCAGGCTGACCTCGGACTTAAACCAACTTTGACACGGCCCCGGGAGGTATTTTATATTCCCTCACATAATCTTAATTATAACAATGTCATCCATCATCGCCCACATTAAAATAACGGATAGGCCGATTGCAACGCTACCCATGCAACCATAATTTGTCCTGCTCCTGTTAAACACCACAACGTGTTATATTAATATTAAACACCTACAACGTGTTATACTTCCACTAACCAACAACCGTTGATTTACCTATTACAGTCCAAGGTATGTTTGATTCCTTGAAACTTTCTTTACTTAGATTCCTGACTTTACCGTATCAATCATTTCAATATTTGTAATCAAAAGTAATATTAAGGTGAGTCTCTGCCTGACCTCGGACTTAAACCAACTTTGACCCGGCCCCGGGAGGTATTTTATATTCCCTCACGCCTCACGCTTCCTCTAAACGCTTTCAACTACCACAAACGGAGCCAAGTGAGTAACCAACACTCAACACCTCACCATTCCGTTCACCCACTTCTCCTAGCGCCATACACCCCCCCCCTTCCCCCCCCCCCCCCCCTTACCTCTCCTCGCCGGCAGTCGCGTACACCGCCGGTGTCGACAAGTCTCACTAAATCAAATCCGCTGTCGGCGACAGATTGGCGGCCCCGCGCGTCGCGTCGCGTCGGCCGGCAGTCTCTTCTATTCCGGGTGCGGGGCATTGATCAGCGCCCACGGCCGTCCCCCGTGATAATGACGTCTAATGTGGGCAGAGCGACCGGCCGTCCCGTCCCGTCCTGTCCCCGCCCGCCCGCCC
This sequence comes from Chirona hameri, assembly GCA_036785665.1. Lineage (NCBI taxonomy): Eukaryota > Metazoa > Arthropoda > Thecostraca > Balanomorpha > Balanidae > Chirona > Chirona hameri. The sequence continues at coordinate 44,116 of JAXIVJ010008962.1, forward strand.
GGCCGGCCGGCCCGGCCGACTCGGCCGGGCGCCGGCGCCGGCACAGCGCGGCCTGGCGCCCGGCCAAGCTGACCTGCAGCTGAGACGGCGAGACGCAGCCATATGGTCCGCCCGCGTCCATAGACACAGCAGGCAATATATAAGCTTTTCCCAAAAGCACGTGATAATGTTGAAAGGATATCTCGGCATGTGGTAATATATATTACCACATGCCGAGATATCCTTTCAACATTTGCACGTGCTTTTGGGAAAAGCTTTCGGCCCGCTGCGGATAATGTTAAAGGTATCTGGTAAACAATTTTGACCTAGGTCTTTTTTATTTTCCCAGACAATTAATTAACAGAATATTGAGAGCGGAAGTGTCAGAAGAGAAGCGCATACGACATTATGCCATAGAAAAGCATTGTTGAACACATTTTCAGACTCTGGCGCTGTTGATACAAAAACGCCAGACATATGTCGCGTTTCCAATCAAAATGCAGGTGGGTCATTGCGAAATTCTAGTATTATTTTCCAGAGTATCTACTTCATCTTCGGATACTTAACCCGGCAGTCACTGGGGTATATTCTGTAACACGATTCACTGGGGGGGGGGGGGGTAGCCCCCCTGGTATCTTCAGAACCAATGATCGCAGCGGGACGCGCAAGGCGGAATTATAAAGCGGTCAATGAGATAAACCTAACGCAAACTTAACAAATTTCAAATTAAGGTCACATGTCAGGTCACGGGCAAGACAAACGTCAAAATCGAGGTATTTGAGTTTATGGACAATACATGCCATCCATGGCCTTCGATTGCGCCTATAATCACCCAAAGTGCTGTCAAAGGTATGATACATATCCCACATGAGCTAAAGTGAGATTGTTGGAAAAGATCAAGGTCAAGGTCAGATCACAAAAGGTCATGACACACAAAATATCTACGGAAGTCATGCAGCACATGTTTCATGGATGCTTTTACGCGTATAATTCGATAGTGGTAGTAATTTTACCACCTGACTTCATTTACATGAAGTTAGTATCAAGTTCAGGTCAAGTTCAGGTCACTGAAGGTCAAAATTTGAAATTGATAAATCGAAATGAAAAGCATGTTTATATATCAGTTGTATCTAAAACAAACAGTGCTGGCATTTATTTGTCTGTATCCGGTCAAAAACAAAACAAAAAAAACGCAATTTCAAAATATGACGTTATGATTTACCCATACTTTATATGCCATGACAGTCAAAAAAGATGATATCCTTTTGAATTTGGTATGTTAGTTGCTCATATGTCGTTATCTGACATATATTCCGTTTTTTTCAATATCTTTGAAAAAAAAGATTTTGTGAGCATTTTCTAAAAAAACGTGTTTTTTTTTTGGGGGGGGGGGTAAAAAAACAAAAACAAATTTTTAGAGATAACTGGTTTGAATCCCTTGCTATTTTCTACCTTTTAACGTTTTTCGATTGCATTTTGCTTCAAATGCGGCATTTGTAGGGCCTGGCAAAGTTTAGCCGATTTTGGTGTCAAAATCGTGTTTAGTGACGTCACTTGATTCACTATATCTTGAAAAATGTCTGACTAATTGTTCTCATTTTTTCTCACAAGGTGTAAACATGATGTCCGGAAAGGTACTGAAAGTTTGGCATTGATATCTCCATCAGTTATTGAGATATTCTTAATATTCCTAAGGGGGGGGGGCTAAAAAAGCCCCCCAGTGACTCGCGGGTTGAAGCCTAAATGTGGAGGAAATGATGGCCTTTCAATTTGACCATCACCCTCCAAGCTTTATGACTTACTTTACACTTTAATTAGCTTGTATTTATGTTGTTGCGGAACGTTAGAGGCATGCGGTAAATATCTTCCCTCCCTTGTGCTTGGCAAATTATGCAATATTCACCTCGCTTTTTTTTCTTCGTGCCTCGGACTACCGGCCCTCCGCATAACAAACCTCTGTGAATATTGCATAATTTCCCAGCACCGGGCGGTAATATATATTCCCGCCCGGTGCTGAGAAATCAGGCAATATTCGCCGAGTTTTTTATGCGGAGGACCGAGGGCCGGTAGGCCCGAGGTACGAAGCAAAAACAAAACGAGGTGAATATTGCATAATTTGTCAAGCACAACCAAGGTAACTTAATAACTAGGTAGCGCGGGTTTGCCGCTTCAACACAAGGGTAATGGGTGCATGGTTTGACAACTAAGTACATTTTCCCCCCTAAACCAGACATATTTTGCATAAGCAATACCATTGGTAATCAATTTAATTATAAAACGTTTTCAACAATTTTGACATTTTCATAAACATCCAATACGAAATCCATGTTTGAGGTAATTAGATGAGGCAGCAATGCCCTTATACTTAAGGTTTCTGTTAACCACATGTGACCAAACCGGCGCAGATGACACTATTTCAATTAGATGAGGCGGCAATGTACTTATACATTGAGGTTCCTGTTAACTTCCTGTCAGTAGAGTTAACCAAACCCGCAACTGACGCTGTTGTAAATTAAATGAGGCGGCAATGCACTTATAACATTGAGGTTCCTGTTAACTCTTTGCTATTCGGTACCTCCGGAATCAGAGGACCAAACATCAGCTGGCACGACTTTCTGCTGGTGCCTCAAACCCGCGCCCCCTGAGCACAACAGTGAGAAGCTATTTAATGCATGCCGCTAACGTTCCGCAGCAACATAAAAAACTAAATAAAGTGTAAAGTAAGTCATAAAGCATGGAGGATGATGGTCAAATAAAAGACAATTTTTCCCTCCCTATTTGGGCTTTAACCCGCGCACTGTTGATTTCTACCCCCCCCCCTCTCAGGTTTTTCGCGAATAGCGAAAAACGGCGGCGCGCAGCGAGCCGAGTTTTGACACACCTGTTAGGACATCAATTTCGCCCACTTTGAGAAAAAAATAACCTCTGGTCATCTCAGGTCAGGTCATCAAACCAGGTCAAGTGACCCCTCCTCCAAAAGTGTTTGCAGTTGTGCCAAAGCCAGAATTTCTCACCGATCAGTTTGAAACTTACAGGATGTCATGAAGACATCAGTACTTACAATTCGTTTATCTCGGAATTTTGCTATCTGTGACCTAAGGTCAGGTCAATTTCGTAACCCCCTCCCCATAATAAGTCAATGGGGAAATATACAAATGCTTCGTATTTCAAGAATATGCATGATATTAGTCGAATTACATCTGGATCATGTTATTATGGGATATTCTTGATGATCCAAGTGTAAGTTTTGTTCAGTGATCCGTATGGGGTCATTTGAGGTCATGCGAGGTCACCATCACTTTTTTATCAATAACTCCCGACATAATAAAGATAGAGAAGTAAAACAGACAGTAATGTGTTTGTCTCGTCGAGCCACGTCATCCCATATGCAACATGCCCTACTTAAGTCACCACTTGACCTTGACCTGAGGTCAAATTTTTAAGTTAATTTAACAAGGTTGCAATGTAAATAATTCGAAGCGCCTTGACTTGATAAACACAATGGCGCAAACTATTTTGCGTTATCTTTAGTAAGTGAAAAGTTAATAGCGATAAACGATTTTGCAAAAAAAACAGCATGTTATTCTTTTGTGACCTCTGGAGCCTCAAATATTGACCTGAGATCAATGGTGAGGGAAATTTAACGATTGAAAATTGCACTGGCTTGCGTTTCCTTCTTTCTGTTTGTTTATAACTAGCATAGTTTCCAAGATATATGGGAATTTCTGGAGCGATGTCCTAAAACAGAAACAAACTGGAACATTTGACCTTTGATGACCTCTGGTGACCTCAATTTTGACCTAACCTAAAACAATACTGAATACTTTCGATAGAACTTGCATCAAGCGATCAAATGACCTTTTCCGCTTGTCGCTACGTAGCGTAGTTTTCGAGATCTCACGGGGGGGGGGGGCGGAAATCAACCCCCCTGCAGTTCGTGTTCGGCGCAAAGCCCCTGCAGTGCGCGGGTTAACTCTCGCCCGGGTAGGGGGAAGCCACCACTTCCTCGGTTTTTCTAGAATAACTCGCGTCGTTTCCGACCGATTTAGATGCAACTTTGAGTACCCTACTTTTGAAAAAAATTAGCACGTACTCTGAAATTTAGAATTTCTAACCCACATGACCTGTGACCTATGACCTGTTTCTCAAGGTCATGTCAGGCTCAACTGGCGTCCCGCAGTATCGATGCTTGTAACTTCTGCAGTTGTCGAGTGTTTGTTCTTCAGGAGCATATGCACACGTGTTTCCAGGTGACAGTTGTGGTTTCCACTGATATTGTGACCTCGATTGACCTTTTCAGAGGTCAACCGAGGTCATTGACCTCCGATGACTTAAGATAACTTTTTGGGGCTTCTGGCGGTTTCTAGGACATTTTGTGACGCTGATTTCAAATTTGGGATCTATTTTACATAATTTGTTGTTCCACTAGGGTCATGCGCTTCCACAGGTCAGCCGAGGTCACTGACCTCAAATGGCCTGACATGACCTTTTTGGAATTTGAAATTTTTTAGGACATTTTGTGACGCTGATGACGAATTTGGCACCCATTAACACGCGCCCTGGAGGGAGGCGAAATCCGCCCACCCCTCCGGTTTTTCGCGGATAGCGCAAAAACTGCGGCGCGCAGCGCCTCCGTTTTTTGCACACCTGTTAAGAAATGAACTTCCTTCATTATGTACATTTCTTGGCCTCGGGTCATCTCAGGTCAGCTCACCAGACCAGGTCACGTGATGACCTCCACTCCAAAACGTGTGCAGTAGTACCACAGCCACAGTTTTACGCCGATCGGTTTCAATCTTGCAGGACTTCATAAGGTCATAGATACCAACCATTTGTTTATCTCGGATTTTTAATATCGGTGACCTAGGTTCAGGTCAATTTTGTGACCGCCAGCACTGTTTTATAAATAACTATCGACATAATGAAGATAGAGAAGAGAAAATGGTACCAATATGTTTGCCTTGCCGAGACACGTCTCTCAATATCCAACATGACCAACTTGGGTCACCACTTGACCTTGACCTGAGGTCAAATTTCTCAGTTGACCTAACCCGGTCATCATGTATATGATTCGAAGCGCCTTGACAAGACACACGCGATGGCGTAAACATTGTTGCTTTATCTTTATTGGGTAAAAGGTTATTTGCGAAACACAGTTTTGAAAACAAAATCACCTTTTTGACATTCGATGACCTCTGGAGCCTAAACTATTGACCTGAGCTCAAATCTGAGGACACCTTTGTCGATTGCATTTTTCAATGACTGTCGATTACTCTATTCTGTTTGCTGCTAACTATAATAGTTCCCGAGATATTTGGGGGTGTTCGAACCGAAGTCTTGAAAACTTGAAAACCTGACCCTTGATGACCTCTGCTGACCTCAATATTGACCTGAAAAATAAATTAACGGAATGCTTTCGAAAGAGCTTGTCTCGAGATATCTAACGTCGTTTCCCGCTTGTCGCTACGTTGCGTGCTTTTCGAGATCATAGGGGGGGGGGGTGAAATCCGCCCCCCCCCCCACTCCAGGGCGTGTAATTATCAGAAGCCCTCCAGGGCGCGTGTTAAAGGGAGTGTGCCTACTCACATCGCTTATTTGGGGTTATTGACACTGGTCTATAGAACATAATTTTCGGAATTGACCCATGACTTCGTTTCTCCAGATTCGCCCTAGTTTCTGAGATATTCCAAGGACTCTAGGAACTTGCTGGGAGCAAAAAGTTATCGGGTAGACTCCAGAGTGCTTCCGCTACTAGAAGCACTGCAACTATCGATTAAACTGCTGGCATATTGTTAGCGCCGGCCAATAGCAATTCAACAAAACAGCTCGTGCACACTGACAGCAGCAGCCGAACAGAAACTGGACGGCCATCATGTTTTTCGATGATGGCCGTTTCGATGATGGCCGATGGCCATTTTTTTTAAGATATCAATTTAGAGCTACGAAACTTGCACATAATAAAGTTCACAGTGGCAAGAACGTGCTGTGCAAAACTTGTCTTTCTATCTTGCATGATGTGACCGTAATTGTATTGTCTTATGTGCGTCGTTTTACATAAAATCACCATAGTGACGATCGTTTTATAGATATCGAAACAAAAAATAAGCAAAAAAAGAATATAAGTGAAAATTCAACTAAAGGGGCTCCAGATGTGAATTTCATCATATACAACAATCAAACCAATAGCTACTTACCGTTTGAAAAACTATTTTTGACATTCCAAACAGTAGGCACACTCTCTTTTAGCATTATAATATGCTCATTCACGATTCTAGCTCGATAAAATTCAATTTAAACGCATTTTCAATTTTGATGACATTTGGGTCATTGACATGACCTCAGAGGTCCCCTCATGATCCAAGACCTTATCATTGGGTATCAGCGGCTTCCTCTCGTCACAAGCAACACGCTCGTCTTTGAATCGAAGCTCTAGCTCAATCAGGAGCGAAGCTCTAAGGGGGTCGTACCCCCTCCCCCTACCCGAACACGTAGTGATTTCGCCCTACCCGGGCGAGGGTTAACGTATCCGGAGATGAAGAAGATACTCCAGAAGGAAAAAACTAGAAATTCGCAATGACCCACCTGCATTTTGATTAGAAATGCGACATATATATACACGCTTTTGTATCAACAGCGTCAGGGTCTGAAAATGTGTTCAACAATGCTCTGTTATGACATAATGTCGTATGCGCTTCTGTTCAGGCACTTCTACTCTCAATATTCTGTTAAATAATTATCTGGGAAAATCAAAATGACCTAGGTCAAAATGGTTTCCCAGATACCTTTAACATTAGCCGCAGCGGGCCGAAAGCTTTTCCCAAAAGCACGTGATAATGTTGAAAGGATATCTGGGCATGTGGTAAATACTCGTGGTCTGCTTACATCCACACAGCTGTTGTGTGTAGTCTGTCCTCAACTGAGACACTGTCTGAGGGCTGTCTATTAACTGAGGAAAGACATCAACATTAAACAGTCCACAGATTGGACAGAGCCGCGCTCCATCTATACCTAGTTGATAAATATACTTATAAACAGTATACGGCCGAGGCAGAGCTACGATCCGTGCATAGCTGAACCAGAGTGTTGGGCTGATATTGACCCGGGGTACAGTGCAGGGTAATAGAACAACAGGCAGAACAGTAAGGAATGTAACGCCCAAATGAATTAAACAAGATATAATTGGTATCGTAATTGTTTTGTCTATTATGAATTAAAGGTATCGTTTTCTATCAACAACTTGTATTTCCATTGATTATATCTTTATTTATTGAATTAACCCTGGCCCTACGGGAGCTTTTTTCACCTTCGCCCTACGGGGGGCTGACAGCCCCTATCCCCTGTTAACTTCCAAACCAAGCAACTTAGAGCAATGCGGTAAGAACCAGCATGTTGCCGGTCATGAGTGGAATCTAACAGTATGCGAATTTTAGGCTTCAGGTCAACAGGTGACCTTCCAGGTCAAGTGAATGACCTCGGATTTATCACGTCCTGAACAGCGATTTTGCTCTTCAGAAAACCACAAAATTAGAAATTGATAAATGTAAATAAGAAGGCATGTTCCTAGACCAGTTTTGGCTCAGAAATACAGAAAAGGTAATTATTTGTTCGTATCTTGTCAAAAAAGTCAAACAAAGTTATTAAACAAATGACGTAATCAGTTCCTTACACTTAGGGAGATATCATTCAGTCAAAAATGAAGATATTGATTTGAAGTTTGGTATGGGTATTGTCCATACTCAGTTCTCTCACATATATTCCGGTTTTTCTAACATCTTTAAAATTTTGATTTTGTGTGGATTTAAAAAAAAAAAAATGGGTCAAAAACCCAAAATTTTGATATTCCGAGATTAACACTTTAAAGAGAATGCCTTTTTATATCTTTGGTGCATTGTGTTTGCATTTTGCTTTAAAACTCTGTTTTCTACGATTTTTCAAATATTTCTCGTTTTTTTTACCAACATGACGTCATGAAAACATGATTATCTCCCAAACTACTTAACCAATTTTAAATACATTTTTACAGCATACGTATAATTGTTGTAACCTTAGCTATCAAAAATGTTAGCAAGATTCGTTGCATGTGTAAACATGTATTCAAGAAAAACCTCAGGGGCCCTGTCAGCCCCCCCCCGTAGGGCGAGGGTTAAATTATACCACGAAGTAGTAGTCGAAGTAGTGTATATTGCAGTAACTGTAGTAGCATTTGGAAGCGGTCAGCAGTCGTTCCGACATTCTTTAACCCCCAAGCCCGTTTAACCCCTTTACGCCCGGAATATCGAAAAATGCTAAATTGAAACGTTGTAGCCAAGGTTTGTAGCTATCTGTTCCGGCAGTCGGATTAAAAATATATTCCATAGGTTACGAGCCAGCCTCGTCTAAAAATCAACGATTTAACATGCGAACCCTATGGTGTTGTAGGTTTTTAACGCCCAAACGCCCGAGTGCTGCCAACTGTTACTGTGGGGGCTGGTACAGTGCAGCTGATACTGACCCGGGGTACCGGCAGCTGATACTGACCCGGGTACAGTGCAGCTGATACTGACCCGGGGTACAGTGCAGCTGATACTGACCCGGGGTACAGTGCAGCTGATACTGACCCGGGGTACAGTTCAGCTGATACTGACCCGGGGACTGGCCGTGCAGCTGACACTGACCCGGGGTACAGTGCAGCTGATACTGACGCGGGGTACAGTGCAGCTGATACTGACCCGGGGTACAGTGCAGCTGATACTGACCCGGGTACAGTTCAGCTGATACTGACCCGGGGTACCGTGCAGCTGATACTGACCCGGGGTACAGTGCAGCTGATACTGACCCGGGGTACCGTACAGCTGATACTGACCCGGGGTACAGTGTAGCTGATACTGACCCGGGGTACAGTGCAGCTGATACTGACCCGGGGTACCGTGCAGCTGATACTGACCCGGGGTACCGTGCAGCTGATACTGACCCGGGGTACAGTGCAGCTGATACTGACCCGGGTACAGTGCAGCTGATACTGACCCGGGGTACCGTGCAGCTGATCTGACCCGGGGTACAGTGCAGCTGATACTGACCCGGGTACAGTGCAGCTGATACTGACCCGGGGGTACAGG
>JAXIVJ010008963.1:0-17500 GCA_036785665.1 Chirona hameri
ACCGCAATGGCCACCGGAGTGCCCGCTCACAACGACACTCACCTGAGGTGAGGAGCACCCACAGGACAAGCGTAGGCAAACCCAACAGCCGCATCATCCATAGAGCGGGGTACCTCCTGAGCGTCAGACGAGTCTCCCGCTGCCAGACCTCCCCACAACACGGGCGACTCCCAGTCCACGCGAGGCAGCCACGCGGCCGCTGCCGTACACCGTCTCGAGGCAACTGCCGTCGGTCCCTGGCCGCCGTCTGGCCGCGGCCGCCTCTCCCCCCCCCCCCCCCCCCTCCTGCCGCCGCCGCCTGCTGCTGACGCTTAGAATTGCCTCGAGAGATGGCAGTGTAGTCGGCCGCGGCATGTACCGGGGCGGGCAGCGCAATTACGCGCGGCGGAGAGGATTAATAATTGCCCTGGTATGGATGGTTTGCCGGCGATGCCAGACATTTTGCTCAGATAAAAGCCACCGTGGGTGAGGCTGGCCCGCTCTGGTTCCTCGCACTAGGAATGCGGTGGCCTAATCTACTCCTAACGGATTCGATACACATGGGAGGAGCATATCGGAGGTATAATTGGTCCCACCTTTCTCTTTCCAGAGGTATTTTAAAACTTAATTTTTCATGGCGATGAGATGGAGTTGTTCGCATCCCTTAAACATGAAATCACGCACTCATCTCAATTAATTTAAAAAAACGCTATAAGCGAGGTCGAACGTCATGTTCGATATAGCATAGATAACGCTCAATATAAAAATGACTCTTGAGATGTTCTGCATATAAATATCCGCATTAAAGCTGTTTGTAATTTGCTGAACGTTAGCCTGAGGTGAGGATTAACCTTGTTTATTTTATGGTTTTGAGTGTTAGTATAGGGCTTGTTCTGAGATTCATTAATAGCCGATCGCACCCGATAGCACCTGCACCAGAATCCCAGAAGCAGAACTGACTATAATTAGGCGTTACGACACAACACACATACGCACTCACACACGCACTTGCGCACTCACACACGCACGCGCGCGCGTGCGTGTGTGATACTCATACATATTTAATACTCATCATTGTAAACTCATAAGTTATTATAGTAAAAAAGTTCAAAATGATCATTTGTGCTAATAATATATTATTTTAATCAAAAGAAAAGCTTTCACGCGTTAGAATTGTTCGACTTTTCTTTTGATTACAATAATATATTATTAGCACACATGATCATTTTGAACAACGTTTTACAATTAACAGGTTGCTAAACGTTCTCCAACTCGTATCATAAGTTATTATACATTATTTAAAACCTTATACTCTTTATATTACAGTTAATCGAAAAATGTCGAAAATACCTATATTTTCGGCCATGGGGCATGGGCCTTCATCGGCACACTCAGTAGATCATGGTGTATATGTCTAAGGCCTTTATCAGTAAATATGCCCAAAAAGATATTTTGGAAATTTTTCTAGTCATTTTCACATATAATGAACATGAGATAAAATATAATTATGATAATGCTTTTGTATGAACTATATGGGCGAAAATGTATGACTCAAACATTAAAGAACGTAGCCTTCAGTGAAATTGGGACGGGTGCACAACAAAAACTTTAAAATGATAAGATCTTTACACACATGCAAAAGTGAAAGTCATTATAAAGAGCATCCGTTAAATATAAAATAATCATTTTTGGAACTTTTAATATAAAGTTCAAAATATTGAAAAAGTAATAACGAAGCAAAAGGTTAAAAGGCAAGTTAAAAAGTGAGTGAAGTATTGGACAAGTTTGTCTTGATGGGTTCGCAGGATCTTCCTTCGCCATGCAGACATGCACTGGCGGATCTAGGGGGGGGGGGGGGCAAAGCGGTCATGGCCCCCCAACCGCCTGAAATTGGCACAAAATTGACACATTTCCTGATATAGAAGAAAATCTAAGCAACTTGTACTAAGGAAAGTTGGTTTTAACCCTCGCCCTGGTAGGGGGTGGATGCCACCCCTCGGTTTTTCTGGAATAACTCGCGTAGTTTCCAACCGATTTCAATGCAACTTTCAGTACCCTACTTTGAAAAATTCTCACATACTCTGAAATTTTGAAGTTCTAACCCACATAACCCGTGACCTATGGACCTGTTTCTCAAGGTCATGTCAGGCGCAACTGTCGACCCGCAGTATCGATGCTTGTAACTTCTGCAGTTTTCGAGTGTTTGTTGTTCAGGAGCATATGCACAGGTGTTTCCAGGTGACAGTTGTGGTTTCCACTGAGACTGTGACCTCGATTGATCTTTTCAGAGGTCAACTGAAGTCATTGAGCTCCGATGACCTCAGGTGACTTTTTTGGGCTTCTGTCGGTTTCTAAGACATTTTGCTACGCTGATTTCAAATTTGGAATCCATTTGACATAATTATATGTTCCACTGGGGTCATGGCGCTTCCACAGGTCAACCGAGGTCACTGACCTCAGATGACCTGACATGACCTTTTTGGAATTTGGCAGTTTTTAGGATATTGTGTGACGCTGATTACGAATTTGGCACCCATTAAGCATTATGATATGCTCATTCACGATTCTAGCTCGATAAAATTACATTTATACGCATTTTCAATTTTGATGACATTTGGGTCATTGACATGACCTCAGAGGTCACCTAATGACACAATACCTTAACATCGGATATCAGCGGCTTCCTCTCGTCACAAGCAAACACACTCGTCTTTGAATCGAAGGTCTAGCTCAATTAGGGGAGAAACGCTAAGGCGGGGGGGTCGTACCCCCCCCCCCCTACCCGAACACGTAGTGATTTTGCCCTACCCGGGCGAGGGTTAAATCAGCTATCAATGCATAAGCAAGCGAAATCCGATGAGTTTTCAGAATTGCGTCAGACTGTTGGGGATTTTCCTCCCCCAAACCACCGTTCTGGATCCGCCAATGCAGACATGCTTGCGTGAAACGTAAACATTCAACATCACAACGCACAACAACAACCAAAGCACAACAACATCCCAACGCACAACAACATCCCAACGCACAACAACATCCCAACGCACAACAACATCCCAACGCACAACAACATCCCAACGCACAACAACATCCCAACGCACAACAACATCCCAACGCACAACAACATCCCAACGCACAACAACATCCCAACGCACAACAACATCCCAACGCACAACAACATCCCAACGCACAACAACATCCCAACGCACAACAACATCCCAACGCACAACAACATCCCAACGCACACAACATCCAACGCACAACAACATCCCAACGCACAACAACATCCCAACGCACAACAACATCCCAACGCACAACAACATCCCAACGCACAACAACATCCCAACGCACAACAACATCCCAACGCACAACAACATCCCAACGCACAACAACATCCCAACGCACAGCAACATCCCAACGCACAACAACATCCCAACGCACAACAACAACCAACACACGTCAGCTGTTCCCCGAGAAACCAGACTCGAAAATTACACATGGTACCATGACTCGACAAAGTAGGACCTGCCTTCTGAATAGAGATGCAAAAATGTCTCCAAAAACAGGAACCGGCACCGCCACCGCCACCGCTCATAAAGGAGTTGGCATCGGCATCAAGCCCGGCCACATACATGTGGCAGCACCCGCCAGGGCCCGGCAGCCAGCAATCTGCATGTCTACTTCATTATACATTAAACAATACTTTAACCCCCGAAGTTGTGCTGAGCCCGGCATGAGACCGGCAAGCCTTAGTTCAGACACAGCTCAGGCCCGCCGGGCCTGAATTTGGGCCCGGCGGCGCGCCGGCTCCGTGTTCCTGAAATTTGCATACCTTCTTCTGAGCTTACTGACCAGTGGCCACGAGTGGCCACGCCCTGCCATTGAACTTGTGACCACAGTCCCAATCCCCGACCACAGAGCAATCAGTCGGGAGCAACTGGCTATCATGGTCGGGGGTGGAATCCCAGGAATAACAACAAACTTGTCATATCGGCAGGTTTTCAAACTGAGCAAAGGTAATCCATCCTATTTCTGCCCCTGCACACCGTGGCTGGGAGAGTGTTCGGAATTTGTGACAAAGACTGTGGGAAACCACCTGTATTTTGCCATTGATACACCCGCAATTTTCATGGAGTGAAGTGTCAGAAGAGTCATAGTATAAACGGGTTTGACCACCTATCGTGTGATTCTTTCCTACGTTTACTTGCGTTTCTCACGTCTAATAACCATGGATGTTGACTTTATGACCTTCCGTCACCATCAAGTGAAGTGTCATTGTTATGAGATACCTTGTACAGACAACTGAGGCCTATTGTGGGTTCGACAAACAACGTTTCGTGACATTAAATATTTGCTCGATGTCGTCCAGTTTCAGTGCACTGTCCATAGATCCGACAGGAGCACGACGTTTTGAAAACGTGCCATAGCACAGATCGAAGTAGTTGATTGCATTATACACAACTCTAGCCAAGTTCACTGGTCGAGGAGTGACTTGGAGAAGCTTAAAGGAAACCAATCACTGCTGCAAATGTGCTAATAAGGGGTATTCCTACTGGGAAATTTTGAATATGACATTGGTTTGGGTAAATTAACATGGGCAGCGCCACGGGGGGATGTGCCCCCCCCCCATTCTTGAGCCAGGGGGGATAATCGCCCCCCCCCCACCCCATTTTCCATGACAAACAACTAGAAATCAGTGTTCAGTTGTACTCTTAGGTGTCGATTTATATACTTTTGGGGTGGCCCTCGCCCCCCACCACCCCCCCCCCTCCCCACAAAAAAAAAGAAGTGAGTTCGGCCCAAAGATGCGCTCCACCCAATGTTTTTCTGGCCACTGGCGTATCCAAGGGGGTCGAAGGGCCAGCCCCCTAAAACGCCTGAAGTCGACCAAAAAATGACGCATTTCCTAATTTTAGTGAAAATCTACGCAGCTTTTACTAAGTAAGTTTTGTTTAAATCACCTATTGATGTACTAGCAATAGATCTGGAAAATCGAAATTCGATGAGTGAGATCAATTGTGTGATTTTTGGGGATTTGCCCCCCCCCCAAAAAAAAAACTTTTTACCGTTCTGGCATAACCATTATGCATGCTGAAGCGTAGTTTGTGAGATGTGAGATTAACCGCGATATACGTTATAAGACAATATAGACGATAGATAGACGTTACCACTTTAGGTGTGTTCCTCGTTTTTTCATTTCAAGGGATACTGTACGGATCGGATCTTTATAGACTAAAAATGGTAAATAAATTATGAATCAAGGAGTGTACCGACTAAATGTGTTATCTTCACCTAAATAAATTGTTTTTGAGTCGGAAATGAATCGCCTAAAAAACGCTGAAACGGCTAAGACAGATCTGGAGGTCAGAGTGTGCCATCAGGAGGCCAGAGTGGGCCCTCTGGAGGACAAGTGGGCCATCTAGAGGACAGGGTGGGCCTTCCTGAAGTCAAAGTAGACCATCCGGAGATCAGAGTGGGCCCTCTGGATGGAGGCGAGTATGGGCCCTCTGGAGGTTGCAAGGAGCAGAGTGGGCTATTTAAATGCTTGGGTGGGCTCTATGGAGTCCAGGGTGGGCCCTATGGAGGCCGAAGTGGGCCCTCTGGAGGCCAGGTTTGGCCCCCGGAGGCCAGCCATGGCTGGGCGAATGACCCTCTGAATGTCAGATTGGACCCTCTGGAGGCCAGAGTGGACCCTCTGGACGTCACTGAGAAAGCCATAGCCGGTCTGAGGAAGCACGTAGCTTGGGCCTGCAACAAAAAAATATAGCATTTATTTATATTTTTATATCGAGATCGAAGTTTAGAGGCTAGAGTTTTGGAAATTGCGATTGGAGCTTGAATCCACAACCAATAGCTTAGTTCAGGGGGTGAAATAGGGAGTTATGACCCCCTCCTGGAGGGCAGACTTGTGCTTGATTCCAGTGGAGTCGAATACGATTGTACTGGAATCGGAATCGGATTAGATTCCGCTGGGATCTGGGTGGAATCGGAATCAGATGAAATCAATCACTTTAAGCAAATTATGGAATCTGAATCTGAATCGTTGGCTATTTCAAGCGATTCCATTTCATTAAAGAAACCAGGTGTAATCGGATAAGTACATTAAGCAATGGTGGAGCTTTCATGGGTTCTCATTTCCAAACGCTGGATATACCACAACGGTGTCTCAAACTTTCACCGAAAGAATATCAGAAGGGTTCTCCGAGATTATACGGAGTGCGCTTGTTATCCCCCAAACCTCTAGAAGTTCTCCATTGATATGGTTGCGAAATCTTAGTTCTAGAACCTTTAGGAAAGGTTGTCAGACGAGAAGGTGGGTCTCAAACTTTCTCTCAAACTCTCAAACTTCCTCAAAAGATATGTGGTGGTCGCGCGAGAGCCCACGAGGCTCTCGAAGACCAGGCAAAGTTCTCATTGTTTTTCAGTGCATGGTTATGTGGCACCCATACCAATTTCTTATTTCAGCATATGAATAATAATCATAATATTTTACCAAATTAATGACTGCTTGGCCTCTGTGCCATGAGAAAAGTTAATGCACTTTACAAGTACAGCTTCAGGTACCGACTACTCTTGAATGTTTCACCTTTCTGAAAGTTGTCAAATATACGCTGGTTGAAGTAGTCACAAAAGCAAGCAGGTGACAAAGTCCATTGCGTCCAGTGTGCTACCCAATCAGCAATAGCAACCAAATCTCATTGGGATTTAATTGAAAATGCAATTAAAGAAAACCCAAAACCAACCACTGGCAGTTCTGCGAAGTGCAATCAAAGTTGTGGCAATAATTACCCAATGTGGTCTCTGCTTCCACCTTACGACCTTCCTCGATATGAATAATGCATAGTTGCAGTTAGTGACACCAGACACATTTTCAGAGTCACGGCACCATTCACAGCCAACGAGCCCAGAATAAATATCAACACAGCACGCCCAAGGCTGTATCCGTATATACCGCACGCCACAGTAGAAAAGCACAAATGTAGCGCGATGTCGGGTCATTATAGCCGCGAGAACAGAAACAATAAAAATACGAGTTATAACCAAATGTTTGTAAATCATCGACTTAGTTCCTAAATCCTAACCTACGAATATTTATAATTTAGGATGCACATATAAACTATTTTATTTTTTATGTCCATAATATTTACATATGTGCTATGTAATATGTTGTTATTTCGCTTGTTTGTTTCGACTTTTCTCTTCACAGTGGCGCATGCAGGATTCCATTTAGGGGGGGGGGGGGGGGGGGGTCAGAACACTAAGAGCGGGCCCCCTTGTGTGCGGGCCCCACCCGTTTTTTAGAAAACTTCTCGGATTTCGGTCACTTGTTATTGAGCGGGCCCCTACAGCAAGGGATCTGAGACATATCATAATTATCTTATCAATTTCGTGTAAGGTGACTGTGCGTGCTACTGATGTGCGAATTTTAGGTGCGTGTGCTACTGATGTACCCCGCTTTAGACAAGCTATGTAGCTGTTGGATAGCTCTGTTGTTTTGTGTATTTTTTGAGGAACCACATTATATTTAGATATAAGGATTAGATATTTAGTTTTGTGGATCGTTTAGGTATTATTTTTAAGCATTCATAGTTAGCTGTTACCTCTTACTTGCTTTTTAAAGGACTTTTCATTCTAGCTTGTGTGCGCCAAAATTGTCTTAGTCTTATTTTTGGGTTATTAGTTGCAGGGTTGGATAAGTAGATATTTTTAGAAAATTAGGGATAATTAAGGTGTATTTAGTATTCAGTTTATTTAAAGATTAGATATTTAGTCTAGTATTAGGTGCACTCATAGCTGATTTGTGTCACTAGCTTTACTTAGATCTAGTTAAGGTTTAGAAGAAGAAAAAACAAACAAAAACAAAAAAAGTTAAGTTAAGTTAGTAAAGTATTGAAAAGTGCATAGTACCTAAGTTATATACCTAAGTTACTAGTGTATTCAAATGAGCATGACTAGGATGCAGGCGAAGGTAGCAGAGCTAGAGGCCCTCCAGGCTAGGGTAGCAGAGCTTGAGGCGCAGTTAAGTAAGTGTAGGTGTAGAGATGAGCCGCAGGAGGGTGTAGCTCCTGACCAAGGAACGTATGCGCAGATCGTGGTTAGGGGGTCAGAAAAGGAGCCTACAGGATCAGGGACCAGTGGTAGTTCTGATAGGGGCATAAGGGAGGAGGATAAGGCAAAGGTGGATAGTGCGGCTGGGGTTTGGAAGTGTGTTGGAGGGTCACGTTTCTGGAGACTCAACATTGTGGAGAGTAATGCTAGGGCCACAGACAGTAAGGATGAGGAGGGGTGCTGGGTAATGGAGGGTGGTAGCAGAATCTGGAGGAGGAAGAGGGAAGGGGATCAGGAGGGATGGACAAAAGTTCATGGTAGAGTCAGGCAGTACAGCCCCAGAGAACATCCGCAGGTTACAATATCAAATAGGTTCAGTGCGTTAGAGTCAGCAGCTGAAAGTGACAGGGAAGAGATTCAGCATTTAGTGGTTGGGTACTCAAGGGTAAGGCCCTTAAGGCGAACATTCTGTGGGAAGAGGGACAGATGTATAGTCAAACCAGGGGCAAGAGTAGTTGATATGGGCCCTGTCATTGAGGCAGAACTTGGTAGGAGTAGCCCGGAGACAGTTATACTACAGGTGGGGGTGTGAACGACATAGGACCTAGGCAGAGTGTGATAATAGTAGCAGAGTACCGGAGCCTGCTGCAGAGGTTGAAGGAGTCCAGGAAACCAGTCATTGTGACTGGCATCCTCCCTCGCTGTGGAGCCAGTGAGGAGTGGTACTCGAGAGCTCTGTCTGTGAACAGCTCAGTTCAGAACTTATGTTCAGCTATGGGGCTTAGTTATGTAGACTTATGGGATCAGTTCTATGAGTGGCGTAGGTACTATATGAAGGATGGGCTTCACTTATCGGATGAGGGGGCAAGGGCTTTGGGAGATGCCTACAGAAGTGTCATTCAGGGAAACTAGGTAGGAGGGGGGGGGGGGGGGGGGGGGGGGTCAGGGACGCTAGTACTAGGGCATCAGGAAGTAAGCATTGGTAGAAGTTCATGTCAGAATAGGACAGTAGATCATAATTCCCTCAGAATTAGTAGAGTCAGCTCAAAGTATAAGATCACATGTGTGTTGCTGAATGCCCAAAGTATTAGGTCTAAATTTGATGAGTTTGAGTGTTATGTTGCCCTTGAAAAGCCTGATATCATTTGTGTAACCGAGACATGGGTTAGTGAGGGGTATAATAGGGATAGGCTACAGGATTTCGAGTTACAAGGGTATAACATGTTCTCATACTGCAGAAAATCACGGCAGGGGGGCGGAGTGTTTGTATATGTAAATAGCTTGTACTGCACTACTAGAGTTGATGATTCTAGTAAAGTAAAAGAAGTAGAATCAATCTGGCTTGACATTAAAATTGGTACAGGAAACAGAGGAAGGTTGAGGATAGGTGCATTTTACAGACCAGGGAATCTTCCAAGGAACTCCCAAGCTGAAACAGACCAAGATATTTGTGAGGAAATACGTAGGAACTTTCGGGCTCAGTGTCTTATTATGGGAGATTTTAACTTAAGAGGATACAAAAGTATAGCAGAGGAAACAAATGAGTGTAGGCTGTATAGGCAAATCTTTGAAGAGGAGCTTTTCATGCATCAGTTTGTAACAGAACCAACCAGACATTGCTCCATTCTAGACCTTGTATTCTCAGACAACAGTGATCTAGTTAGTGACATAAGTATTTGTGCAGGTCTAGGAACCAGTGATCACAATATGGTTAAATTCAATATCTCATCAGAAATGAGGGCCAAAGATAACCTTATTATGGTTCCAAACTTCAGCCGGGCTGATTTTGATGGTATTAGAGATGACCTCGCACAGATAAAATGGAACGTTGAGTTGGCAGGTTTAGATGCATGTGAGGCCTGGAATGTTTTCAAAGCTAGATTAAGCCAAATTCAGAATCGGCATACACCCCTCGGGCACAAACGTAACAGAACCAAGGGCAAACCAGTTTGGCTTACCCCAGAAGTAAGGAGTGCTATACAAGCTAAAAGAAGTGCATTTGGCATTTTGAAGGGATCTTCACTAGATATAAATCAGAAGGCCTACCAGAATGCAAGAAATTCAGTTAAGAAAAAGGTCAGAGCAGCTAAAAGGGAAAAGGAACTTGATTTAGCTAGACATTGTAATGCAGATAGTAAGAAGTTCTTCAGTTTTTATAAGTTCAGTACAGTTTCCAAAAATATAGGTCCATTTAAGGTGGATGATGTGTTAGTTAGCAAGGACAGTGAAATGGTTGAAGTACTTAATGATCAGTTTCAATCTGTCTTTACTATCGAGGACCAGAGTAGTATTGCAGCACTTCAGCCTGAGCTAGAGACAGAGGAGACTATAGGAGAGCTAGGTGGCATAAGTAGTGAACTTGTTCTAGAATATCTAAAGAAAGTAAGGCCTAACAAGGCAGAAGGACCTGATGAAATCCATGCTAGACTTTTAAGAGAATCTGAAAGGGAGTTGTCGGTTCCATTAGCCATAATATTTTCTAAATCACTCACAGATAGTAAAATTCCACTTGATTGGAAAAGAGCAAATGTTGTTCCTATTCATAAAAAGGGAGATGGAAGTAAAGAGGAAAACTATAGACCGGTTAGTCTGACCTCATTAGTCTGCAAGGTGCTTGAATCAATCATCAAAGATAAGATTGTTGAATTCTTGGAGCAAAATGAACTCATCAAGGATACACAGCATGGCTTTAGGAAGGGCCGTTCTTGTTTAACTAATCTTCTGGAGTTTTTGGATGTTGCAACAGATAGCTTTGATCAGGGTAAACAGCTAGATGTAGCTTTTCTTGATTTCAGTAAAGCATTTGAAAAAGTCCCCCATACAAGACTGGGGTTGCAACTTAAAATTCATGGGATCAGGGGCAAGATTCTGGATTGGATAGAAACGTGGCTTTCAGGACGCCAGCAAAGGGTTATATTGAATGGGTGCCAATCACAATGGAAGGAGGTTCTCAGTGGGGTTCCACAGGGCTCAGTCCTGGGCCCATTGCTTTTTATAATATTTGTGAATGCAATTGAGAACAGTATAGACAGCAGAGTCTTGAAATTTGCAGACGATCTAAAAGTTGTCAGGATTATTAGAGGAAAACATGATCAGGATGTTTTTCAATCAGATCTGGACAAGCTAGTTGAGTGGTCTGAAGCATGGCAGATGAAATTCAATTTGAGTAAATGTAAGATTATGCACGCTGGACGGGTTAGCAGTAAACATAGGTATGAAATGGGTGGGCAGAAAATGGAGCAGATTGAAAAGGAAAGAGATTTAGGTGTCGTGGTAAACAATAGACTATCAGCGTCAGACCAGGTTGTAGAAGCTAGGAAAAAGGCACTTAGAATGCTAGGGGCCATTAACAGAAATGTTTCCTACAAGAGTGAAAAGGTAATAACAAAACTGTATTGTGCATACGTTAGACCACATTTGGAGTATTGTGTACAAGCCTGGTCTCCAACATATGAGAAAGATTGCTGGTTGTTAGAAAGAGTTCAAAAAAGGGCAACAAAAATGGTTAATTGTCTTGGTAGTTTACCTTATGAAGATAGATTAAAGAAATTGGGTATGTTTTCACTTAGATATAGAAGGCTAAGAGGAGATCTAATTGAAGTCTTCAAATTTGTAAATAGTCAGCATTCTGGATATTTAAAGGGTATGTTTGAGTTCAATAGGGAAAATCGAGGTAGAGGTCATCAGCATAAACTCATTATGAAACAAAGTAGGACTAGGCTACGACAGTCATTTTTCAGTAGAAGGGTTGTAGGACATTGGAATATGCTACCAGGGGATGTCGCTGATGCAGTGACACTTGCTTCCTTCAAAATTAGATTAGATAAATACTTTACAGAGAAGGGATTAGTTCATAAATACTCGTGGGCCTTCTTTAGCCTTCTTTTATGCAGGTAGAGTAAGGTGATTTGAAGGGGCGAGACTGGTGGAGGGGTGGGGGGGGGGGGTGCAACCTCGGAGGGGCCCAAGAGGCTCTTTGTTGCACTTTTCTTTTATGTCTTTATGTCTTTATGTCTTTATGATGTGCTGTACAACTGTCGAGAGTTGACGAAATGAGGTCAATGACAACACGCGGTAGTGGTGACTGGTGAACGGATACGGTATTTTCGTAGCAGGTATGGGATGTGTGATCAGTTGGCGCGATACATGGCTGATTTGTACTGTTTACAACACACGGCATCGCAACAAATGTGGAGACGGTCTCGCGCACGACTTGGGAAGGCATAACCAACGGAGCCAGGGCCTGGTGTCAACCAGTTACTGCATAGTGCATACTTGTTTGGAAGCTGCGCACAGGCTTTCTGGAGTTTGGTCAAAATGAGAGAAGCACGGGGAGCACAGATCGCGTCAAAAATTTCATACGTCGTAATAACTAGGTGTTATTTTTTTTCGGGAGATCTGCTACCCATCGTCTTCGGTGGGCTTGGATACTCAAAATCATCGGTCCCTAGGTACATCCTTAGCATTGACGATGAAACGTAACATGTGCCAAATAGCGAAGCATTTGATTTCATCAGTGAAGTTGAGCGTTACAATATTATTTGGCTACGCCCATAGATGTTTGAGATGCTTATGCGCAAATTGTAGTGTAGATAGAACCGCGTTTACGCGGTACTTTATATTCTCTAGGCATGAATGAATGATCTCTTCGGAAATTGAGGCAATTTTAGAAATTGGACCAAATTATGGCGCTGTTTTCCTTTCTAACCTCCCAGATTCCATGTCCTCTACAGGTTTAAAAGTATCAGCGCTTGGACGTACAAGTCCCGTATAAACTATGCTAGGCTACGTTCTCGAACGGAATAGGAATTAACCCTGGAGGCGCTCGGGGGCGGAGGCGTTTTTTCGCCCCCCCCCCGGTTTTCCCCCCGATATAATCAGAAAACGCATAGAGATATCGACTTTTGAAACTTTCAGCAACTTGAAATGAATAGGTAAGCCACGTTCTTGCAACAAAATTGGTCCCGGCCAGGTCAGGTCAGGTCAAGTCAGGTCAAATGACATGACCACCAAACAACTTCTAGGTAGCGCCACAGGCACAGTGGGTAATCAAGCGACATGAAACTCATGGCACGTCATGAGGTCATTAGGGACTACAATATCTCGGATTTTCTATATCGGTGACCTAAGGTCAGGTTATAATCGTGAACTTTTTATTGTAACTCTACGGGGAAAAAACAAAAACGCATATTTCTCAGTTGTAAAGGGATACATTTACATTTTACATTTTAGTTTTAGTTCATGTCTAGTATTTAGTTTTTAGTTCATGTTTTCTCTAGCCACTAGTTTTGGCCAGAGACTAGACCTGACCGGGCCCCATATCACCCCTCTGCCAGCACCGGGACCCTGCCTTGATCGGGCCCCTACCAGGAACGGGTCCGTCTAAAAAAAATGCAAGGAGCGGGCCCTGTTGTGACCGGGCCCTTGTCCTGACCGGGCCCCATATCACGCCTTTGCCAGCACCGGGTCCCTACCTCGATCGGACCTGACCAAGACCGGGCCCCTACCAGAAACGGGCCCGTGTCACCAGAACGTGGCCGTATCAAAAATTTCTAAGGACCGGGCCCTGTTGTGACGGCCGACGGGGCCCTCGTCCTGACCGGGCCCCATATGACGCCTTTGCTAGCACCGGGCCCCTGCCTCGATCGGGCCTGACCAAACCGGGCCCCTACCAGGAACGGGCCCGTATCAAGAATCTGCAAGGAGCGGGTCTTGTCGTGTCCGGGCCCTCGTCCTGACCGGGCCCCATGGCCATATCACACTTTTGCCAGCACCGGGCCCCTGTCTCGATCGGAGCTGACCAAGACCGGGCCCCTACCAGAAAAGGGCCCGTATCAAGAATATGCAAGGACCGGACCCTGTTGAGACCGGGCCCTCGTCCTGACCGGGCCCCATGCCACGCCTTTGCCAGCACCGGGCCTGGCCAAGACCGGGTCCCTACCAGAAACGACCCGCATCAAGAATATGCAAGGGACCGGGCCCCATATCATGTCTTTGCCAGCACCGGGCCCCTGCCTCGATCAGGCCTTACCAAGACCGGGCCCTGACAGGTATGGGCCAGAATACGGGTCCATTTGATGCGGGCCCCCTCAGAAATTTCAGGGGGGGGGGGGCGGGGGGGGGCTCAGCTGACCCCTTTGACCCCCCCCCCCCCTGCTTGCGCCACTGTCTCTTCCCATGATGTTTCGAATATGACGCATAAACGACAATTGAGGAATTGCACAATATAAGTTAGAATATTGCTTAAATCAATGCCCTAGGACTTAATCAAACATATCTCTACTTAGAACTGTTAGTACTTTCTATTTGCGTCTTGTCTTTCCCCCGGCCCCAAGCCGCTTCACAGTGAAGTACCTAGTATGCAACTTGCAAGTGAGTTTGCTATTTCCAATTCCAACAAGTTTTGCAGATAAGATGGCGTTGAACCATGCGCTATGTATACAATGTATATATTTTTTGACCCCAAGGACATGGAAGCGTCTTCCCGATTGCGAAGACACAAAACGTACGCTGGTACCCACATCCTACACACAGCGTACACACAGCGTACACAAATCTTACCCAAATCGTACCCAAATCGTACATATATATGATGGGGGCCCTGCGCAGGCGCAGAGCGGAGCGGTCATCTTCACCGGGCTCCGCGTTTGACTTAAGATATATTGTACATTCTTTCATCGACATCGGACCACGGACGCCTTCCAGACAGCCTTCTCCAGCCCTCCACCGCTTCCGGGTGCGGGACCCTGTCCACGTGCATGTGGCAGGGTCGTTAGACCCTTAGATAGGTAGCCTCTTAGATATTTTTAAGTAGGCAGAATCATTAGATAGGCAATAGGTCTCCTCCACGGTCTAGTTCCCTTCCAGTCTTTGAGTTAACTTGCAGTTGCCAACACGTTCTGTCGTGTGTGGCAAATTAACGTAAAACTTAGGTTCCTGTTTTAACTTTCCCCTCCCTCCTCCGGTCATGGCGACCCCCCCCCCCCCGTCCCCCCGACCCGCCCGACCCCCCCTCTGGGGTCCCCCCCGGTGCGCGACGTCGCACCTCCCCGGTCGGATCCACTCCCCGCTCCCCTCAGGGGCCTCCCAGGGTCCGACCCGGAGCACGGCTCCCCCCGACCCCACCCCCGGACGGGCCAGCTTCCCTCCTTATGTGGCGAGCGGATGGCATTCCATTTAGGAATGTCAACCCGTTCCAGGTCCGGCGCTGGCTGGTCGCCATCTGTGGCGACGTAGCCAGCGCAAAACCCATTCGGTCAGAAGCACTCCTGATCGAGACACTGACGTCCCAACAGAACGTCAGTGTCATGGGACGGACCACCTTCATCGGAGTGAAGGTCGCCGTGGAGGCCCCCGGCGCACCTCAACTCCGTGGAGGGTCTGGCATGGTGCCCAGACGTGGCCGAGCTCTCGGAGGACGACCTCCTCCGGGAACTCGCACACCAAGGGGTTGTGCGAGGTGACTCGCCTGTCGCCATCGAAGCGGCGACCCGATCAGCCCAACCCGCTGATTCGGCTCCGCTTCCGAGTGCAAGGAGCTGCCGACCCACATCCACTGGGTCGGCAGCTCCTGGGTACGTCTGGCTGCCCCCGTCAGGGAGTGGATCCCGCCCCCCCCCCCCCCCCCCGGCAGTGTCAGCAGTGCTGGCACTACGGCCACCTCAAGTGGACCTGCCGGGTGCGCACCGCCACCTGTGGTCGGTGCGCTGGCGAGCACGGCACCGAAGGGTGCACGCGCGCAGCACGCTGCGCCACGTGCGACCAGGCCCACCCGGCCTGGGACCGCCGGTGTTTGGCCTGGGGCCTCGCTCGCGAGGCGGAGCGCTTGAAGCGCGGCGACAGTCGGCGCCCACCGGACGCCCCGCCCCTCCACCTCTCTCAGCCCAGGTCTCGCCCCCGGCGCTTGGCCGCCCCTCCCACCTCCCGGAACCTCCCCCCACCCCACCGGCCTCCCGCCAGACCCCCCAACCGACAGACCCCCGACCACCACCCCAGCTCCCCGAGGCATCTCTGTCTGACCTCGAAGGCGCCGTATGCCGCTGATCCACCGGCACCGCGCTCCCCCAGCCCAACCAGCCGAGTCGAACACCGACTCAGGCCCCGCCTCCCCGGCCTCCTCAGCACCAGCGGAGAGCCGATTCTCGGAGGACCTCCCCTCCTCGGACGACTCTCTCATGAGAGCCGTCTCCCGGAAAGTCGCCCGCAACCCCGCCCAGTCCCCGCCCTCCCGCCCCAGCTCCCCGCCCGCCCGCTCCCCCCTCCCCCTCCCCGTCTCCCTGAAGAGAGTCCGACCCCTCCCTCCCACCCCGGCCACTCCCCCGCCCTGACAAGCCTTCAAGGGCGAAGAGGCCAAAGAGACGGGAGAGTGCCTCCCCCCAACTCTTCTGAGCGAAACCGCTACCGCCGCAACTTAAGACAATCCACAAAATAAAATACTTCATTAAGTTATTTCTGACTAACTGTTAAATCGTGCTGCTGCTGACGTGGGAGTTGCGTGTTGACTGCCGGTGTCTTGTTGCGGGGGGTCCCCTGCTGGGTCGGCCGCGCGGCGAAGGGTTCTATTCGTTGCGTGGCTGATTTGGCGGGGGATTTCTGCGATGGGACGCCGATGGTTGATGTGCGGTTTTGCGTTGGCGGCGGCATGATTCCCTGCCAAACCAGTCGGAAATAACTTTCTGACTAACTGTTAAATCATGTTGCTGCTGACGTGGGAGTTGCGTGTTGGCTGCCGGTGTCTTGTTGCGGGGGCCCCCTGCTGGATCTCGGCCGCGCGGCGAAGGGTTCTATTCGTTGCGTGGCTGATTTGGCGGGGGATTTCTGCGATGGGACGCCGATGGTAGATGTGCGGTTTTGCGTTGGCGGCGGCATGATTCCCTGCCAAACCAGTCGCGTAACGAAAGGTTCCATTGGAATTCGTTGTTCACCTTCTTAACGTAACGCTCCTCCCAACCCTCCTCCCCCCTTTACTCCGCTCTTGCCAGAGCCTTCTAATTGTACACCCGCCCCTGATCACAGATGCCGATGCTGCGCTGCGGCGCGGTGGCCGCTGCGCTGCGGTGCAGTCTCCACTGTGCTGCGGTGCAGTATCCACCCCGCCAATGCGCTGCGGTGCAGTATTCGCATTTGTTACCAGATCCCGACGCTGCGCTGCGGCGCGGTGGCCGCTGCGCTGCGGTGCGGTGCCCACTCCACTGCGCTGCGGTGCGGTGTCCGCTGCGCTGCGGTGCGGTGTCCGCTGCGCTGCGGTGCAGTATGTTAAAACATGTTGCTGCCGACGCGGGGTTGCGTGTTGGCTGCCGGTGTCTTGTTTGCAGGGGCCCCCTGCTGGATCGGCCGCGCGGCGAAGGGTTCTATTCGTTGCGTGGCTGATTTGGCGGGGGGATTTCTTGCGATGGGACGCCGATGGTTGATGTGCGGTTTTGCGTTGGCGGCGGCATGATTCCCTGCCAAATCAGTCGCGCAACGAAAGGTTCCA